>ML250953.1:5412-26663 GCA_005239495.1 Nicotiana undulata | reverse complement strand
TTAGTTGACTTTTTCCCATTTTAAGGCTATCTTTAAGGACTAAGTGCCTGAGTTCTTATTTAATCATTCCGATTTCAAGCCTATCAACTCTATCCCATTAAGAATAGAATAGCCAATCTATAATGAGTCAATAACAACAGTTGTAATGCAGATTTTACGTAACGACATACCGGGTCGTTACATGATAGCTCCAGAAGATCAGGAAAAGACATCCTTCACCTGTCCCTACGAGACATTTGCTTTTTCAAGGATGCCATTCGGTTTGTGAAATGCACCCGCCACATTCCAGCGGTGCATGATGGCAATTTTCACGGATATGGTTGAAGATTTCTTGGATGTGTTCATGGACGACTTCAACATGGTCGAGGACTCTTTTGAGGAGTGTGTATTGGTAAAAAATAATTTCACACGTATGATAATTCTTTATGACTCAGCCGATTACGTGGACCAAGGGAAACATGACTGCTGGACATGGACCTATAAAGAGGCGCGGAGCAAAGAGGCGCGGCTCAATAAACCTAAGAGGTAATCACCCACGAGAAACTTAATCTGATTGAGTTAAGGAAGAGACGCGGACAAAATGAATCCATACAGAGCTATAGGTAGATTCAGAAATCTTCAATTAATGACCTACACGTTACACGGCCTTCATGTAACAGTTATGGTTATTCTTTGTAATGTTACATTAATGTAATAATTAGTCATTAATGTGCCATAATTCCAAGAGATAAACGTTATATTAAGAAAAGTCCATATATAAGGGAATATGGTATCACTTGTAAGATCATCTGAACTACGAATACAATAAACTTTATTTTTCTGAGCATCATATTATTGTCCATTTACTTACTTCTTTTTTGTTTGTTATTATTTCCTGGATTATCAGAAACCCGTGTTCATCCTAAAAATAGCTTTGGTCAAAGGATCTAATTCTTTGGTTAAACAAATTGGTTCCGTTACCGAGAATTCTGATAATCTTTGTTTGCTTTTCAATCAATATCCTCTAAACTATGTCGAACTCCAACGACAACAACCGGCAGAGGAATGGAACCCCAGTTCCATCACCTTCAGGAGCCCCACGTGGTTCAAGGGAACAATCCCCAGAAATATCCGATAACAACCACAATAATAATGAACAAACGATAGAACAAGATCGAGTAAAGCAAATGATTGCAGAGTGCATGGGCCAAGCTTTGCAAGAATTTGCAAGGGGATTACCAGCGGCATCACCTGCATCACTGACACCACCTCATAATAACACTATCACCGTGGAAAATCTTCAGTCTGGGTTGGTAAACTCAGCAAGGGATGACACTCCTAACGAATCTCTCGAAGCGAGACCAGGTATGACTAATAACTTTGAATTACAAAATTTACTACTAACCTTGCAGAAACAGGTGAAGGGAAAAAACGATCGAATCGAGCAAATTCTTGGAGTACCACCTATTATCAAAGGCATTGATGTTGATAGATATTCTCAACAACCTTGGAAACCAAGCGCAACACCCTTTCCTATACCCAAGAAGTTTAAAATGCCTGATGTTCCTAAGTATGACGGAATAACTAACCCACGCGAAATGTGACTGCTTTTACCACCGGAGTAAAGGGCAACGACTTAACAAAACAAGAGATTGAATCAGTCCTTGTCAAAAAATTCGGAGAGACACTTACCAAATGAGCCCTAACCTGGTATTCTCTTCTCCCTGAAAATTCAATTGATTCTTTTGCTGAGCTTGCAGATTCTTTCATAAAAGCACACTCTGGTGCACAAAAAGTCGATAAAAGAATGGAGGACATATTTAAAATAAATCAAGGAGATACGGAACTACTCCGTGAATTTGTAGACAGGTTCCAATGAGAAAGAATGCAACTACCAAGGGCGCTTGATAATTGGGCAGCCTTGGCATTTGCAAGTAACCTAAATGACAAAGGCTCAGAAGCCACGAGGAGACTCAAAGAAAGCTTGAGAGAATTCCCAGCTACAACGTGGAATGATGTTTACAACAGATACAATACTAAACTTCGGATAGAAGAAGAAACCATTGCTCGTTCGAAAGATGAAGATCATACCAGATCCAGACGTTCTGAATCAGACAGGAGATCAGGTAAAAACAGGTACGATCCTTATTTAGGACCATTGGGACGCGAAACTCGTCCCAGGTTCGAAAATACTAGGTCATATTATAGACCACCAAGGAGAGATGTGGGCTCATCCTCATCTAGATCCATAAAGGATCGAGATGAACGACCTAGAGGCAATGCACGAATTGGGGATCACACATTTAATGTAAGTACCCTTGAACTTGTTTCAATATTAAGAAATATGGGAGATAAGGTTAGGTGGCCCAAAGAAATGTGGTCAAACCCAAATAAGAGGAACCTAGATTTCTAGTGTGAGTTCCATAATGATCATGGACACATGACTGCAGACTGCAGATTTTTACAAGGTGAAATAGAACAATTATTGAAACAGGGCTATTTAACAGAATTATTTAGTGATAAAGGTAAACATGCATATATGAAGAACAGGCAGGAGCCCCCGAGGCCTCCATCTCCAAAAAGAACCGTCAACGTGATACATGGAGGAGAGGAAGTGAACGGAATAGTTTGCAAATTAGCTTCGAAGGTCACAATTACCCACGGAAAGCGGTTTCGAGAAAATCCAGATGTAGATGATATAACCTTTGATGATGCAGATTTTGGCGGAATAATGCTCCCCCACAACGATGCTCTGGTAATATCCTTACTCATTCATGACACTAACGTTAAAAGAGTGTTGATTGATCCAGGTAGTTCAGTCAATATCATCTTGTTAAGAGTCGTGGAAGAAATTCTCATGGGAAATCAGGTGATCCCAAAGGCACGATCCATATCAGGGTTTGACAACTCTATAGTGATAACCAAAGGAGAGATCGAACTTAGCACTTACGCCGAAGGAGTAACTAAAAACACCAAATTCCAAGTCATTGATACTGACATAGCTTATAATGTAATCATGGGAAGGCCCTGGATCCATGACATGAAAGTAGTACCACCCACCTTACACCAGGTAATTAAATTCCCTTCAGAATGGGGAATCAGACAGATTAGAAGTGATCAACAGACCTCCAGAAATATAAATTCCGTGGTGCATTATAACAAAAAAGTAGAGACGGAAGAACCGGAAGACAGAGAAATCTTCTAGACAAACGTCACTGGCCAAATAGGTACGAAAAAAATTACTGACCCAATAGGTACAAAAGAGGTGAGTGTTCAAACAGATACGAAAGGAGATACTCACGATAAAGTAAATCAAGTCACCACGGAAGATGCATTGGATAACACAGACGTAGATTCCAGACCGGACGTCATTCAAGAACTGGATGAAGACGAACACATCAAAACAACTACGAAAGAGCTCAATGTTGTTCCATTTTTTGAACAAAAACCTGAACAGAAAGTGCATATAGGCACGAGACTGAGCCGCAATTGAAGAGGTAAGTTAATTGATTATTTAAAGGCTAACGCATATTGCTTTGCGTGGTCCCACTCAGATATAACAGGTATCCACCAGAAGTGATGACTCATAAGCTAAATGAAGATCTATCCTTCATGCATGTTAAGCATAAGAAAAGAAAGCAAGGGCCATTCAAGAACCAAGTGATTGACGAAGAGGTACATAAACTCTTGAAAATTGGTTCAATATGAGAGGTAACATACCCTAACTGGCTAGCTTAACACTGTGCTAGTACCTAAAAAGAATGGCAAATGGAGAGTATGCGTAGATTATACTGATTTAAATAAAGCATGCACCAAAGATTCATTCCCATGACCACATATAGATCAAATGATTGATGCCACTACAGGTCATGAATTGTTAAGCTTTCTAGATGCGTATTCTGGTTATAATAAGATTAAAATGGATCCCTCAGACGAGGAAAAAAACTCCTTTATTACAAACAGGGTGACTTATTGTTATAAAGTTGTGCCTTTCGACTTAAAAAATGTTGGAGCCACCTATCAAAGGCTAGTGACTAAGATGTTCCAGTAACATTTGGGAAAAACGATGGAAGTTTACATCGATGACATACTGGTAAAATCAACATGGACGGAAGACCATTTCCAGAACCTCTCTATTAGATTTGACATTTTACACAGGTATAATATGAAGTTGAATCCAGAAAAATGCGCTTTTGGCGTAGAATCTGGTAAATTCTTGGGTTTCCTTGTATCAAACAGGGGAAAAGAGGTAAATACGGCTCAAATTAAAGCAATAGAAGAAATACATGATGTGCTTATAAACAAAAAAGAAGTTCAAAGACTAACGGGAAGAATTGCAGCCTTAGGAAGATTTATTTCTAAGTAAAATCGGTTCGAATGGACTGAAGAATGTCAACAGGATCTCAAAGACCTAAAGGCTTATCTATCAAAACCTCCATTGTTGTCAAAGACAAAGGAGGGGGAGGCTGTACGTCTACCTTGCCGTCTTGGAAATTGCTGTAAGTGCAGTATTGGTAAGGGAGGATAAAGGTAAACAATCTCCTATTTATTATGTAAGAAAGACATTACTAGATGTTGAAACTAGATATCCACATCTAGAAAAGTTAGCCTTAGCTCTGATCATGGCATCTAGAAAATTAAGGCCGTACTTTCAATGTCATCCAATCACAGTTGTCACCTCGTATCCATTAAGAAACATACTACATAAACAAGAACTATCAGGAAGATTAGCCAAATGGGCCATAGAATTAAGCGAGCATGAAATAATATATTAGCCTAGGACTGCAATGAAGTCTCAGATCTTAGCTGATTTTGTCGCTGACTTTAGTAATAGCATTGTCCCTGAAGTGGAAAAAGAGTTACAACTCTTTAACGGTGCTAATCCGGTTCCATGGATCCTATTTACCGATGGTTCTTCCAATATAAAAGGTGTCGGCTTAGGCATAGTCTTAATATCACCCACGGGTGAAAAGACACGACAAACTATCAAAAGTTATCCTATAACTAACAATGAAGCAGAGTACGAAGTTGTCATTGCAGGACTAGAACTTGCACGAGAACTTTCAATCGAGTAAATAGTAATCAAAAGCGACTCCCAACTGGTAGTAAATAAGATACATGGGACTTACATCGCTCGAGAGACTCGGATGCAACAATATCTGAAAAAGGCACGAGAGCTCGTGAGATAATTCAAAACATAGAAGGTAATACAAATACCTAGAGAGGAAAATGCAGAAGCAGATGCATTAGCTAACCTCGCAGCAGTCACGGAAGTAACAAACAAAGACAATGCAATTGTCGTTCATCTATTCCATTCAGCGATCGGCCAGGACAAAAATGAGGTAACTTTTAACAGTTTAACCTGGGATTGGAGAAACGAAATTTTAATTTTTTTGCAGAATGGCACCGTACCTGAAGACAAGAAAACAGCTCAAGTACTTCGCCGCAAAGCTGCACGGTACTGCCTCATTCACAACTCTTTATATCGCAAGATGTTCGGAGGGTCCCTAGCAAAATTCCTCGAACCTAACCAAATAGAGTTCGTGATGAAAGAAGTCCACGAAGTACACTGTGAAAATCATTCAGGGGCAAGATCCTTGGTAAAAACCCTAATCAGAGCTGGGTACTATTGGCCTAAGATGGAAGAAAAAGCTGAGAACTTCGTATCCAAATGCGACAGATGCCAAAGGTTTGCCAATAACATGCATCGACCAACGGAATTATTGCATCCGATAATATCCCCATGGCCTTTCATGAAATGGGGCATGGACATAGTAGGACCTCTTCCCCCAGCTAAAGGACAAGTACGGTTTCTACTCGTGCTAGCCGACTATTTTACAAAATGGGTAGAGGCAGAAGCATTCAAACAGGTGCGAGAAAAGGAAGTTAAAAGCTTCTTATGGAGAAACATAATATGCCGCTTTGGGATACCAAAGGAGATCGTTTGTGATAATGGCCCACAATTCATAGGCTCGCAAATCACATAATTCTTTGAAAGCTGGCAAATCAAACGGATCACTTAAACGCCATATCACCCCGTGGCTAATGGTCAAGCTGAGTCAATAAATAAAACCATCATCAACAATCTAAAGAAGCAGCTAGATAAAGCCAAAGGAAATTGGCCTGATGAGTTACCAGCGGTACTATGGGCATACAAAACAAATTCAAAAACAACCACGGGAAAAACTTCGTTCGCACTTGTCTATGGCTCAGAAGCCTTAATACCTGTGGAGATTGGCGAACCAAGCATAAGGTTTACAACAGCCACAGAGGAAGCAAACGACGACGAATTAAGGACTAATCTGGACCTACTCAAACCACGAAGGGAAGCAACACTAATACGGATGGCATCTCAAAAACAAATCATAGAGCATTATTACAACCGTAAAGATCATATCAGATACTTCAAGATTGGGGACTTCGTCCTAAAAAAAGTCTTTCAATCAATGAAAGTAGCAGGCGCAGGAAAACTAAGTCCAAATTGGGAAGGACCCTACAAAGTCCGAGGCATAGCTAGGAAGGGCTCCTACGAACTGGAAGCTATGGACGGCAGAATCCTACCAACAAGTTGGAATGCCATCCACTTGAAGAAGTACTACTTCTAAGGAAAAGAAGTACCCACGGTCAGGTATCACACGCTCGATTTTATTTTGAACATTTAAAATGATACTAACCTTTTTAGATGATAGGCATAAAGCTAACCCATCACCAGATGATGATATTAGACCTGCAAAGACGCGAGGAAGTAACTGAATTCCCGGTCTAGGGTTACACTTTCTGATGGACGTTTTAAAGGGTTAAGTAGTCATCATCGAAAAACTATATACCTTCGAGTCCCGCATGTTTTTCCTTTTCAGGAAAAGGACCACAAGGAAGGAATAGTCAAGTGCTCGAGATTTCATTCTTCAAAGTTCAAACACTTGGGGGACTATACAGTATGGAAGGCTAAGACGAAGCAAAGACGACTATCAGAAATTCAAAGCTCGAGCCTAAAGATCCATCTACCCAACAAATCAAGTGATACGAGCAGAATCGAAAGAGCTGAAGACTCAAATACAAATCTTGATCCAAAAAACCTTCGAACATGTTCAGGTTGAAAGGCAAAATATTAGCCACGAGGAAGAAATGCACATCTTTGTACTTATTCAAAAGAAAACTGTTGTAACCAAAAACAGTTAGGGATAAAAGATCATCATCATTGTACTCATTCAAAAACTGTTGTAACTAAAAACAGTTACGAAATCTTTGTACTCACATGTAAAACTGTTATCAAATAAAACAGTTACGGATGAAAGATCAAAATCCTTGTATTTGTTTGAAAAACTGTTATCAAATAAAACAGTTACGGATGAAAAAGCACTTCCTCATGATTATTGAAAACTGTTGTCAACAAAAACAGTTACGGGAAAAAACCCCAACCTTTATAAAAATGGTTACGAACAAAAAATAGTTAGTCTCTTGTATTAACTCGAAAAAATTGTTACATACGAAAAACAGTTTCGAAATACAAGTGTATATCAAATCTGTTGAAAGAAAACAGTTGCAACACGAGCTTTAGACGATAATCAAACACATGTAAAATGTTGTGGAAGTTCAAACAAAAAACTTTCCTCAGAAACATTCTTAAACATGTGAAAAATTCCTATCACTCTATTGCATTATTACACCATTATGAAGTTGAGACGTCTTCTTGATTAAGTGTCGATAAAAAAGGGCCCTCTTTCATAAATTATGCCTACTACGAAAAGGCACACATTTTATACCGTACCTATTACGAAAAGGTGCGAGTAATCTAAAGATTCTATATGCAAAACTCAGAGGTAAAACTAAAACCTCAAAAAATAAAGTATGCAGAAGACTTAAAGAGTAGAACCGAAACTCAATAACAAAAGTCATATTCTGCATTGATATGTTAAAACGGCTAAGTAGAAACTAAGTATTAAACTAATACTTAGCCGTATATATTGTATTTTCATTAAGGTGCCCCTAAGTTGTCAGTTGGGGACTTTCAAAGATCCAAAAACTTACCCCCGATGGAGCTGGGGGTAATCACCAATCAAATTAAAAAAAAGGGAACCAACATATTAATTGTCTTGAGGAGGGAGATCAACTTCTTCACTGGCAGTAGGAGCAGGAGCAGGAGCAGGAGCAGCTTGGGACGAAGAGGCTTGAATAGCAGGAGTCTCACCTTCAGGCGAGGAAATATTCGGACCTTGTTGAGCCTTTTCCATGGCTTCTTTGGTTTTAGCAATTTCAGCGTCAAGGTCAAAATCTTCCCAACTCATTTCCGCCAATGTGTCGAGGTGAGAATTCATGTACGCCCAACTAACATCGACGGCTGCCGCGTCTTCAAGAGCTTCATAATCTCTCTCCCATATCATAAGCTCAGATCTTATCCCTTCTTTCTCAGCTTCAGCAGCTTCTTTAGCAGCCCTTAAAGGTGCAACGAACCTCTCCAGGAATTGAATTTTGTCCAAGGCATTGCGAAGATCCTCCTGGGTCTGGGTCAGAGACTGCACAAGATCGCCTGAGTATTCCTCTTTCTGCTCCAGCAAGGCTTTTAAACTCCTAGCTTCTTCTGAGGCACGGGACAACTGCTCAGCAAAAATGAAGACTCAAGGATGCTCTTGTCCTTATCAGCCTGATTAGAAGAAGCCTTCTCCACTTCCAACTCCGCGGCCATAAGTCTCATCTGCCGCTCCAAGGTACTCTTTTCTTCTTCTAAGGCATCCATGTCGATCCTTAAGCTTTCATATTGTCCCTTCCAATTACCTGCTTCAGCCCGCAACTCTTTTATTTCTTGCTCTGCATTTGATAACCTCTTCATGAGCTCCATGCCTATAAAATTGATCTACAAAAAAGAAATCAATTAGATACCATACATTTCATGTACAAAAATGAAATGAGAATGCACTTTACCTTCAAAGAGGTATGCACGACTTTATTAGCCCATGTAAGGGCGCTATGGCTATCAAGCTTGGAACTCTCAGTTGGGCCTATCAAGGGTTTGAGCCACACTTCAGGCTCGCCAGTTTTCTTGAAGAGACTCCCCTCAGCCGGAACATCTATTAGAACCTGCCGCATCTCCTTGCTGGAAGACCCTACTTCCCTAACGGAAGGCACGGAAGCAGGAAGAGATGAAGAAGTTACAGGCACGGCAGTCTGAGGAACTGGGAAAGCCACGGGCAAAGCAACAACGGGAGCAGTAATAGCCAAGGGAGCGGAGGAAATAGTAGGAGCGGATTAAGGAACTCCTCTAAAAGAAGTAGGAAAGACAGCCAAGGAAACTTCACTAATAGCGAGGCTAAAGCCTTCACGGAACAAGTGATCCACAGAATCATGTACATGAGAGGGAGAAGCATCTTCATAGGTAGAGGTTCTGACTTCAGACACAGAAGGCACAACCACGGGTGTAGACTCATCGTCTGAAATCACCCTCCTTCTTCGTGACCTGTGTACCAAAGTGCCCTCCTCTTCTTCTTCTTCTTTTAAGGTCCTAGACCCACCAACTTTCCTTTTCGAGGAAGAAGAACCAACAATAATTTCCTGGGCTTGAGTCAGGAACTTTTTGGGAACAGACGCAGCAGACACTCCACGGATAGAAAACCCTATAAAAAATAAAGGGTTAAAAAGAGAAAGAGATTCGAGCAAAGAAAGAAAACAAAAGTTTCACTTACCTTGAGTCTTCACTTTCCAACCGTACTTCCAAGAGAAGTACTTCCAAGACCTTTATTCTAACGGAGCAATTGACAACAACGTTTCTACCCAATCACGGATACCGAATACATTCTCAACAGTACCCATGATTGCTGAAAAAAGAAGAAATTGCTACGGTGTTAATAAAACACTTAAAGCAAAAGAAAAACAACAAATGTGAGCTAAAATGTACTCACGTGCACGATTCCACTTCTCGAGGAAGGGAAGATTTTCTTCACCCACTAAACCAGCAATGGGCGCAGCAACGTACCAAAGGTACCAACCTCTGCCCTTATCGTCATCAGGGGTTACCAACACTCTTTTACTCCTAGCAGCCAGAGTAAAAATCCCTTGACGAAATAAGGTCGGAGAATAAAGATGAATGAGGTGATTAAAGGTGAAAGGAACCGAGGCTAAAGAAGCTAAACATCTGAGACACGCGACAACCCGCCACACGAGAGGACCAACTTGTCCTAAGCAAATATTGAAGAAACGACAGAATTCGATGAAGACTGGATCAATAGGAGGCTTAAACCCTAAAGTAAAAAGGTAAGTATAACTGAAAGAATATCCCGTCTTATAAGACGTAATTCTTTGGTTGATATTCGGAATAAAGATAGGAAAGTCATGCTGCCAAGAACATTCCCTGCGAACAAGGGGAATCAGACATTCAGTGATAAGAGTGGGATACCTATCAACACTATCAAGGGATAAAGACTGATTTACAAGGACCTGGCTATCCCTAGTGAAGGTAAACTCAGCAGGAATGATTTCATCAACGCGTGGTTTGCGTAAGGGTTCGTGATGTTCTCTACCCCTAGACGAAGAACTGGAAGCCCTAGCTCTTGGAGAAACTAAAGACCTAGCAGAAGGAGGGGAAGTAATCTGGGAGGAAGAAGAGCCTATCGAAGGAGTAGAACCTAAACTCCTCAGTCTACCACCCCTCCGACTCCGAGTCGGAGAAGAAGATGGGGTCAAATTCTCGACGTCTATCACTCTTTTAGGTTGGTTCAAAGAAGACATGTTTATGAAAACAAGAAAGAAATTCTATACAAATAAAAGAGACAAGTTATAAAGTGTTTCGTGAAAGTAAAGAAAAGAAAAGAGGTATTTATACTTGAAGACAACCGTCAAACATGGGAAAAAAACAATGATGAAAAGGTCATAATTGAAGGTGTCACTTCGTGAATGATGCAGCCGCAAAAAGCCCTAAAAGGCGCCGAGTAACCGCATAACCAATTCGGAGGGAACACGTGGCTTGAGCATTAAATGGAAGTGACAAGCGAAGCCTATGTTCAGAGAAAGATACAATGTTTTGAGGTGAAACGGCGACAAAATATTCCCGCCATAAATGCGTATCCGCTTACCAAATATTAATCGATAAATAAATGTAAGTAGGGGGACTATCTGTATTGGTAAAAAAGAATTTCACACGTATGATAATTCTTTATGACTCAGCCGATTACGTGGACCAAGGGAAACATGACTGCTGGACATGGACCTATAAAGAGGCGCGGAGCAAAGAGGCACGGCTCAATAAACCTAAGAGGTAATCAGCCACGAGAAACTTAACCTGATAGAGTTAAGAAAGAGACACGGACAAAATGAATCCAGACAGAGCTACGGGTAGATTCAGAAATCTTCAATTAATGACCTACACGTTACACGACCTTCATGTAACAGTTATGGTTATTCTTTGTAACGTTAAATTAATGTAATAATTAGTCATTAATGTGCCATCATTCCAAGAGATAAACGTTATATTAAGGAAATTCCCTATATAAGGGAATAGGGTATCACTTGTAAGATCATCTGAACTACGAATACAATACACTTTACTTTTCTGAGCATCATATTATTGTCCATTTACTTACTTATTTTTTATTTGTTATTATTTCCTAGATTATCATAAACACGTGTTCATCCTAAAAATAGCTTTGATCAAAGGATCTAATTCTTTAGTTAAACAGAGTGTTTGCAATATCTTGATAAAGTTCTCGCCTAGTGTGAAGAAACCAACCTTGTGTTGAATTGGGAAAAATGCCATTTCATGGCGGCCATAGTCCTCGGCCATAAAATCTCAAAAGATGGCATTGAAGTGGATAAAGCCAAGATTGAGGTTATCTCCAAGTTGCCTCCTCCAACCTCGGTGAAGGGAGTCCGTAGTTTCCTTAGGCATGCAAGATTTTATCGGAGATTCATTAAGGATTTTTCAAAGGCGGTAAATCCTCTATGCAAGCTATTGGAGAAGGATTCCAAGTTCGAGTTCAATGAGGAATGTATGAAAGCATTTGAGTTGTTGAAGCAAAAGCTAACTACCACCCAATTGTCACCGCGCCAAATTGGAGCTCTCTTTTCGAGCTCATGTGTGACTCAACTGATGTGGCGGTGGGTGCGGTCTTGGGGCAACGGGTGAACAAAATCTTTCATCCCGTTTATTATGCAAGCAAAACCATGAACTCCGCCCAAGTGAACTACACTGTCACCGAAAAGAAATTGTTGGCTATTATTTTTGCAATGGAAAAACTTTAGGCCCTACCTTGTGGGCGCCAAGGTGATAGTGCACATCGATCATGCAGAGCTCCGGTACTTATGATGAAGAAGGATTCAAAATCTAGGCTTATGAGGTGGGTCTTGTTGCTACAAGAGTTTGATCTAGAAATTATTGATAGAAAAGGGAGCGAAAATCAAGTTGCCGATTATCTATCCCGGTTGGAAGAGCAAGGAAGGCCAAGTGATGTCCTTGAGATCAATGATGCCTTTCCGGATGAGCAGCTTCTCTCCGTCTCTGTGCATGACATGCCACAGTTTCGTACATCGTCAACTTTCTTGATACCAATGTTGTCCCGTTTGAGCTCTCTTCTAACCAAAGGAAGAAGCTTAGATGGGATAACTTGGATTACTATTGGGATGAGCCGTATTTGTTCAAAATATGCAATGATGGAGTCATTCGGTGTGTCCCCGAGGAAGAACAATGGTCCATTCTTGATTCTTTCCACTCTTCGTCCTACGGTGGTCATCAAGGTGGGGCAAGGACAACTTCAAAAGTTCTAAGTTGCGGATTTTATTAGCCTACTTTGTACAAAGATGCAAGTGACTTGGTAAAGAGGTGTGACGAATGTCAAAGAGCAGGTGGTATTTCAAAGAAGGATGAAATGCCCCTCACAACGATCCTTGAGGTTGATATATTTGATGTTTGGGGCATTGACTTCATGGGCCCTTTTGTCAGCTCGTGTGGTAATACGAAAATTCTCGTGGTTGTGGATTATGTTTCAAAATGGGTCGAGGTCGTGGCTTTGCCCAATAATGAAGCCCGGAGTGTGGTTAGTTTTCTCAAGAAAAATATTTTCACACGATGTGGGACTCCTCAGGCTATCATAAGTGACAGAGGATCTCATTTTGGCAATCGGGCTTTTGATTCGTTGTTTTCCAAGTATGGGGTGAATCACAAAGTGTTCACTCCTTACCATTCTCAAGATAGTGGGCAAGTTGAAGCCTCAAATCGGGAAATCAAGAACATTTTGTCCAAGACCGTGAATGCAAATATGACCGATTGGTCTAAAAAGCTTGATGATGAACTTTGGGCATATAGGACGGCCTTCAAGACCCCGATTGGTATGTCACCGTACCGGTTGGTGTATGGAAAGGCACGTTACCTCCCAGTTGAGTTGGCGCACAAGGCACTTTGAGCTTTGAAGAAGTTGAACTTGGATTGGGAAACTGCTGAAAATCTTCGTGTTGATCACCTTAATGAGCTTGATGAGTTTAGATTTCATGCCTATGAAAGCTCTTCTTTGTAGAAGGAGAAAATGAAGTATTTGCATGACAAGTATGCTAAGCACCGGGAATTCAAAGTGGTAGACTTGGTATTGCTCTTCAATTCAAGGCTTCGTCTCTTTCCAGGAAAACTCAAATAAAAGTGGAGTGGTCCATTAGAGGTGGAGTCAAGAAAAACATGAGCCAAAATGTGAAAAATGGAGTGCTTAAGGAGAGATGTTCTATCTAGTTCATCATGTCCAAATTTGATCCAAAAAGCCTTCATTATATCCCGTTAAAGCCCTATAGGATCTCAAGTTGAGTGAGCTTAAATTAGTGGTGATTTAAACGAGGGGCAAGCCTATGGTACTTAAAGCCGGACTTATGACATTCTTTTGAGAGTGAAGAGAACACCCCTTGATAATCCCAATTCTGAGAGTACATTCTATATGGTGAGATGATCCAATGGAGAGTAGAGGAGAAAAATTATGGGATCCACAGTGATTTAGGTGAAAGAGAGAAGCTCTTTGACGAATTGAGTCAACTCTTGACGCTTTGGTGTCACATTAGATCTAGTGAACTAAGAAAGTCATTGCATAATCTTGTCAATAATGCATTTGTGTTGAGGGTAATTGTTAGTCCCGATTGAATCTTGATGAAGTCACAATTGAACAAGTTGAAATACTTTTTCTTTTGTTTAGGGAGTTGATAACTAGGGATTTGTACCTATTATTTACTCTCGTTTTCACAGATTTTGAGGTAAAATTGCATTAAGATACTCCCGAAATTTGATGCAAGTTGTTTAAATTGCAGGATTTGAGTTGAATTGAAGATATTGACTAAAAATAACTCAAAGAGGAGCAAAACTTGCACTATCCCAGAGCCTAGTAGAAGCGCTGAGAGCGCCAATATTCTGCTGCAGCGGTTGTCACTTCGCTGCAGCGAAATTCCATCCGATGCCCCGATTAAAGCTTCATAGAGTGTGTTTTTGAGACCCAGTTGAGCCGTTGTCCATGCCAAAATTCCGCTGCAGCTCAAATATCCGCTGGGAGCGGATTCCCAAGATCAGATACTTGCCAACCTGGGATATTCACAATAGCGCGGTCAACGGTATTATTTTGCTTCCGCGCTTTCAGGAACTGATGCGGCGCTGTAAAATTCTGCTGGTAGCGAAATGTAGATTTAGAGAGTGCCCAGGTACAGAACCGCTATAGCAGTTATTATTCCGCTGCAATGAAAGCCAATCCGCTAGAGCGCTTAGAGTTCCGCTAGGAGCGAAATCTCCGTAGGGGCAATTTTGTCCAGTATTTTCAGCCTAGTATAAATACAACGTTTTCTCATTTTTAGGGCATAAGACGTTAGAGTGAGCTCGTGAATAGTGATTTAATTTCGTTTTGAGTAATTTTACCTTAGATTCTACAATACTTCTTAGATTTTATTCTTGTAATCAACATTTATGGGCGTAATTTCATCATCTATTTTAGTTTCTTCCATGAAAATGAGTAGCAAGACCCTCAAGCTAGGGTTGTGACCCAACCCTAGTGTGGGTAACTAATGGGTCTTCTATTTTAGGATGAATTTGTGATTGGGTGGTTGATTTTTAGTCTATTTCATGCTTAATTCATCGGATTAGTGGTTGCAAACACTAATTCATGCCTTTTTGACTAGGGTTATTCTTGAGAGAGATGACCCAAGTCTAGGTAAATAGGCTAACAAGGTATTGGGATGAACTCAAGAGATTGATAGCCCCAATAAAAGGGTAGAAAATAGAGATAGTGATACCCGACTTGAGCCATTCCATTTGATTTGTTGTCACGCCCAATTGGGCTTGAGAAAGCCAATTCGGGAAAAGTCACCCAAATTACCGAGAGGAATGGGGTGAGTAATTTAGTATGAGGTTATGTCATTTGCCCATAATTCACAAACTTATCCTAGATTTTATACCCCATTAGTCACTCGCCTAGGAGTAAGTTGCAACCCTAGTGCCTTTAATCACTTGACAAAAATCCACAAAAATATTGTAGTTAGCTAGATAATAGTTCTTTTTAGACTTAACTTTAGTATAGATACAAAACCAATTATGTTGAGAAGAGAAATTAAGAACATGAAACACCACTAAATCTAGTAGAAACTCGACTCCCATTGCATAACTCCCTGTGGATATCGATCCCGAGCCTGTCTAAAAGCTATTTCGACCTTGCCTTGCCACTTAATAGTGGTATAGGTGGGCCACGATCAGATACCTGCACAAGCATACACGCAGTTAAGCCCTATTATCCGCTTAAGGATTTTCCTTGTTGTTGTTGAGTATAGATACTCTTGTTGTAATTATCATATATGTGGGAATGACCTCAATTTTCACGTGAGTCGTCTGTGCAGTTATTACTTAAATGAGGGCACAAGATGCCGATGTTAGGGTTCAGATACTGGGACCGTGAGTGGTGCTTTGTCCGAGGTTCGGTACCTCGTGGAGATGGGTAAGAACTTGATGCAAAAGTAGTTGAAATTGTAGAGTCCTTACTTGTTCTTGTTTGTATATTCACATTCTGGATTTAGTCATGTTTCATTTACTCCTTCATGTTGTTATTACGATTTTTCCGTTGTTACTTGTTAATCCTTTCCTTATTGAATTTACTGTATTGTTAGCCATATTGTGAAGCCCTTATGTTCATGTCATAATCTGTTGTCCTACATTTATACTTGTTCATCTCTTAGACCAGCGGGTATATTGACTAGTCCTCATCACTACTTCACCGAGGTTAGTCTTGATACTTACTGGGCACCGATGTGGTGTGCTCATACTACACTTTTGCATATTTTGTGTAGATTCCAGGTCTTTGCGTAGCCGGTCGATCGATAGCTAGCAGCGTAGTTGCTGTTGTGGAGACTCAAGGTAAAACCGCTACATCGTTCGCGAGTTTCGAAGTCACCGTATTATTTTTATTCATACACTGTTGTACTTATTTCTGAACAATGGTATTTAGGAGTTGTAGTGTAAACTTATGTAAAGCTTATGACTTGTACTACCGGGTTTTGGGGATATGTACATTGTATAAGGAATTCTTTTCAGAATATATTAGATTTTATTTGTTATTGTTGTTATTCCATAAATGTTAGGCTTACCTACTCCTTAAGACTAGGTGCCATCACGATACCCAACAGAGGGGAAATTTGGGTCGTGACAAGTTGGTATCAGAGCACTAGGTTCATAGGTGCTACGAGTCATAAGCGAGTTTAGTAGAGTTTTGCAGATCGGTACGTAGATGTCTATACTTATCTTCGAGAGGCTACAAAACTATTAGGATAACTTAACTTCCTTCATTCCTATCGTGCGAGTTTATTTATCTTGAAGTTTGAAAAAAATTCATTTTATTCTCTCACAGATGGGGAGGACACGAGCTGCAGATCCTAATGATGTTACTCCCGGAGCAGGTGTCTCCATGGGCAGAGGCAGAGGCCGACGAGCGGCATGTGCCGCAGCTAGAGCATCTACCAGAGCAGCAGTTGGAGAGCCGCCAGTAGTTCCAGTTGGGGGGCAGGTATTGTCGCGCCTCCATTTTCTCGCGAAAGCGGGTTCCGACATTTTGACAACTCCTTTTAAAGGAAGAGGGTTAAAAGAAGAGTCGCCACCTAACGATTTTTAAGGTGCGTTAGGGCACCCAGAGTAATTAACTCATGAGACTAGTTTGCATTACCAGAGATTGGGTAAGGGCTTGAAATTATCCCAAGGGGAAGGTATTAGGCACACCTCAGGATCCACAACTGTGGTTCCCGGCCAAATAGTTTTCGTGAATTTGTACAATAAGCAAGTAGCAAGTAATGGTTCAAATAAGAGGGGAATTCAAATAAGTATTGAGGTTACTAAATTTTGAATGAATAAAAACATTTGATATAAGAGATATCCTAGGTTCGAACCAATATGGATCACATCAGTGCAATACCCGGTATGTCACTCCTCAAAGAGGGGCTACACGTGGTATTAGCACACCGGTCATCATGTCCATATTCTACCCTTTCCCACCCCGCGAAGGTATTTTAAAACATGTGTTGGTCACGAACTCTATTGCGTGCTATTACCCGTCCCATCCTATCAGTCCCGGAGGAGGCTAGGACTACTATCCTAAAAGGGAAGTACTAGGCTGAACCCCTAGGTTTAAAGGACAAAATTCTAAACGACAAGCAAAGACAGTTAGGACTACAAATATGGGAAAACACATAAGAGCAAATTTGAGGCTCAGATATTCCCCCACAAGTTATGCACATATCAGCACGACTCAAACACAAATAAGGTCTTTTAACTCCAGATCCTAATGCATGATATCTAGGCGAGAATACGGTAGCGAGGCAGTTTATTTATTGAATTTTAGAGAAGGATTTTTCCAGTTCCTGATCACTGATTTTTACCTGTTACTAGGCAAACAGTACACATAAAAGATAGGTTTCCAATTTTAACAAGTTTAAAACCTAAGGCTTGCCTAGGCGTACCAAAACTGCTCCAATTGTGTTATTTTAGTTCCCAGTTTAGAAAAATAGTTGTTAAGCGGGGTGAGTCTGTTTTAATCTTTAACCAGGGTAAGGAGGTGGGTGTTAGACAAATATGAATGCAATCCTAAAAGGGCATGGTATCTGAATGCAAACAAGGTACAGAATGATGCGCAACTTATTCATGATGTTCTAAATGCAGGGGCGTTTCAGCGTCATAACATATTCTAGAAATATCCATTTGTTAACACATTTTGACATAAAGCAGAACGTAGTAGTTTCACAGAAAATCCAATTCTTTGTTAGATTGATGAACATAATACATGATTTTTCTAGGCGTTCGTAGTAGTGTATGCAGTAATGCAAAGTTTATTTTTTTTAACACAGGATTTTATCATAAGTAACATGCTGAAAATAATATCCTAAGGGACATGATTTCTAAATGCAAGATTGATAGCGGTTAGTATTATTATTTAGCCTAGCAAACATGATTTCTAAAGTGATGCAATCATGGCAGGTGTTGAAGCAGTAACATGGTAGCAACCACTTTTGTTGTTATTTATCCTATGAACATGATTTCTAAGTGGAGATAAGTAGGATGAGATGCTGAAATAAATAAACCTAAGTATCATGGTATCTAATGCATGCATGACATGTTATCCTAAGCATGGTGACTAATGCGCATATATGAAAGTAAACCTATAGGCATGGTCTTCTACCCAGAACTTACACTATAGCATGCATATTCCCCACCCATTTCACTATCCAGCCCCACAGTCATTTTTACAATTAGTTATTACAGACCAGTATTGCACGAATTACATAAGTAAATATAAGAAAAATTAAGAAGTTACGCTATAGGGAGCCTACCAATAGGCCCAAATCTCCAGATCCTTAATGCCATATACCATGACCTTTCATAACCCGGGTGTGTCAGAGTTCCTAAGGACCTAAGAGGATCCCAGTCAGTGCTCACACCCAGGTACCCTAGCCAGGAATGAGTAAGTGCAGTATGGGAATGCTAGCCTTGTGTGTCAAAGTTCAGTGGGTACTCAAATGGTCCCCAAAGCAGTGCTCACACAAAGGGGGTCTAAACTTAAGAGACTAAGAGTAGTGAGATGTGCTCATGATACAGGAAGTTCAAGTAAAACAGTGCTTGAAAAACAATTTGAAAAGAATAGGGACTTTTAATAAAAATCAGCTTTTCAGAATAAGAGATTTAGTTGTTGAAAAAAAACAGTTTACAATTCAAACAGACAAAGCCAACATCACATAGGGGACCCATGATGGTCCAGCAATCACAAACAAGGGTGAGGGGGTTTGAGGGACAAGTACACAGCTTGTGAGGCAAACAACTTACACATAAACACATAATTAAAGGGATTTTCTAAGGGTCCAGGGGATATGACTAAGTGTCAAATTAGAGTAACATATCAGCTAAACAACTAACATCATGACTGAACTAACATATTAGACATAGGCATGTAGATACATATAAAGAACAAAGGCTGAGTGTATAGAGACACATTGTGCATGCAGGATAAGGTGACAGTAGACATGTAAAAGAGATTCAGAGTGCTAATTGCATGTTGATCAGCAGAAAACACAAGTAGAAACATATAAGAAATACCAAGAACTGAACCATGAATAGAAACATATTGGTTTGGATGACTGAAGCTTAAATCAGGACATACCAGTGTAATAAGGAAAGCAGTAATGCAAGCAAGGACAAGAGATGCACAGTAGTCAGCCTTGGCTTACAGCCGGCTCACTCAAAGTAATAGCAAGTAGCACAGAAGAGATAGTGAAAAGAGTATGAAACTCTTATGAAAGAGAAGTGCACATATCAATTTTTGTGGCTATGTGTGTGTAAGAGAGTTTGAACAGTGTATTGTCCGTGTCTGTGTTATTGAAAGACTAGAGGTATTTATAGTTTAAAACCAGTAGAAGAATAAGGTAAGAAGTACTAATTTAATACAGTTATGGAAAAATTGTCAATCAGAATCAATTAATGCCCGGACTCCCTTTAATTAGGGGGTCAGGGTTCAAACGGATACAAGTTGTAATATATAAGGAAAAGGATCAATTCAAGACTGACTTTACCATATTAAAGCATTTGGCATGTAATAAGGCTGAATACAGAATACTCCAAATAAGGAAAGTATATGTCAAATAGTTGAAAGCATATTTAGGCACATAAATATGGTAAAATGCAATTTTAGTTCTAAAAATAAGTCAAAGAATCACAGATGGGACTGAAAATCACAGGGGATCAGTGCTAACTAAGGAAAGCATCTCACATGTAAGGAAGTAATTCAAAATCAGTAAAAAGTTCTAAGGAAAACACATACGAGTTACAGCTTTGAGAAAAGATATCACAACTCTGAGGGAAATCAATAGAATCAATAGAGAATACTATGTGAGGGTCGATACAACAAGTAATCAAGTCTGTTAAGCAATGAATAACACAAAATCAGAGAAACCCTAGGTAGGTAGTAGAGAACAGTACAAGATTGAAAACCCTAGGTGAAGTAAGAATCACATAAGTTCAGAGACAAACAGTAACATTGAACATAATAGAAACACAAAGATCATAAACCTTAACAGCAACAGCAAGATAAAAATCACAAAAAAGCTTAACATCTATGAGAGATAAGAGTTCGTGCATTTAAACAAACATATTAGTCACAGAGGGACTCAGAATTTGGGGAAAAACTAGGGTTTTCAATAAAGTAAGTTAAAACGAAAGAAATCTTTGAATAAATTGTTGAATAATAAAAAGAATCATAGAATGACATTTAAACAGAAGAAAAAAAATCATTTTTAAAGGGGGTTATGAAACCCTAGTTTTAAAGTGAAAGCTCGTTCAAAGTAGAAGGGTTTTTGTTCAAAGAAAACATGTAAAAGCTTCGTAATATATATAGATATAAGGCAGATCTAGAAGAGATTGAAGAGATATAGGAGTTAGGGTTTCGTGGAACGCAGAGAAGTAAGAAAAACCTCAAAGATGTCGTCGGCTTTAGCCGGAAAGGTCGTAGCTTTTACTCAGATGGCCGGGGATGGCCGGAAAGTGGCATGAGGGACCATGAGAGGTGAGTGAACCGCTCCAGGTTTTCCTGAGGGCTTTAGGGTGTCACTGGACTGGTGCAAGGTGAACAAATAACTAGGAGATGATGGGGGCCATGGTTTCCGGTGAGAGAACCAGCCGGAGAAGATTAATGGGCTTCATCGGAAGAGAGAATCCAGGGAAGGTTCTAGAGTGAACCAGAGAGAGATAGAGAGAGAATGAGAGATGGCAAAATGACGGGTCGGTTGGGGGGGGGGGGGGAATTGGGTTT
>ML250951.1:0-32384 GCA_005239495.1 Nicotiana undulata | reverse complement strand
TGGCTTGCCTAACCTCGTCGTTAGGCGCCATCACGACCTGGACCGGTTTTGGGTCGTGACAAATGGTGTTAGAAAATTCAATCATTTAAGGGGGGCTAACAGGAGAATTCAGAATAATTGGATGGATTGGTGGAACAAGGTCATGTCAACAAAGGAGAAAGGATCTCAGCAGGGTCTAGAGCGGTGCAAGAAGTAGCTTCGGGCTAAGTGGGGGAGTCCCACCACCTATAGTTGGGTCGTAGGATTGNCTAGGCTTTGGACAATTTAGAATTTGTGCTTAAGGCATAGGCAAGTTGTAAGGGAAGTGACTCAGTCACGTGATTCATTGAGAGCATATTCATGTGCTAGAAGAGCCTTGGAGTTGATTGTGTTAAGGGCCAGCCATAGTGGATGATTCTTAGTAGCGGTCCCAATGAATTTGAAAGCTAGAGACTGTGGTGTTTAAGGGTTTCAAGCAGCAGTGTGATTAAGAATCGAACTTTTGCAGTATAATCTCTAAGAAGAAGGAAAATAGTTGGAGTATTTTATGTCATTTTCAGCACGCAGGTTAGTGTTGGAGGAATGAGAGAAATAAACTCCGGGTTGTAGAAAGATTACCAGGAGGTTGTGAGACGGGTTGCGGGATTTAGGCAGCATGCTCTCATGAATCAAGGTCACTCAGGATGAGTGAGGGTTGAGTTGCTATGAGTTGAAAGAAGTTACTATTATCCTGAGGCAATTAAAGATGATTAAAATAAGATGGATTGGTTAGCCATGATGGAACGATGCATGTACGACAGTGATCAGTTCCTTTGGTATGATTGAGTACGTGTATGGTTTGTGCAGATGTGTGTGGGGCTCGTCGGCCGTCATAATAGATTTCATTTGGAAGCATTCAAGTGCTATGGCCTGTCAGGTGTAGGCGGATCCCGGAAGGTTTATGGTGGTTCAGACCACTACTTAAGGATTTGCATGTATTGTGATTGTGAGAGCTCACTTGTGTGTTGTTATGGTTCTCATGAATTGAAGCAAATAAAAGGTTTCTATATGTGATGAAGTGTTCACCCTGTTAGTGGTTCAGGAGTTAGGATGGAACTTCCTATGATATTCCATATTGGCATGTTATGTGCAATAAGCGGTATGTAACTGGAAGTAAGAATCGAGATTGCGGTTCGGTGTTAACAAGCATGTCATGAGCTCAGGGGAGCAAGAACAAGGGATTTGAATGTCTAGAATAAGCTAATGTTGTCTTCAGTGTCACCTTAGATCGGTGTTTGGTGAAAGAGACTTGGTATCCTGATTACGGGTCCTTGAATTGTTTTACAGCCTTAGGATGGTCGGTGGTATGGATGTGCATACTTGTTGCCTTGTGTGGAAAGTCGTGGGAGTGTGACCACGGGAAGATTGTGTAAGCGTGACTTGTAGTCACCTGATTGATTGCAGATTTAGACTAAGTATAAGGAAGTATAATATTGCTTATTTGAGAATATATGCCTTAAAGGCGTTCGATCCAGTTAGTTGCGGATTTTGGGGTGTTTATCCCGGCTATGATGGTTGTTCTTGTGTGTTATGAGAAAAGAAGTGGGTTGTTATGGACCCAGGTAAGTCTACCATCCTAGTTCCATGCGAACAGAATCGGCTTGAAATGAATGAATGGATTTAAACAAGATTATGGGCTTCATGCGAGTTAGATTGTTCATTTCGGTGTGGCGCTCCTCAAGGATGGGGTATTAGAATATCAGGTGTTGTTCCGCCTAAGTCAAATCCATGTGATATTATGATGGTGTCGTGCGAGTTGTGAGATGGCTTGATAATTTCTTATGTGTTGAGATTCCGCGTAATGATGAGGTTACGCGAGCAGGATGGCTCTTGAGATTCAGAATATATATCGCACCCCAGTTGTGCTTGAGTTTGTATCCTACGACCCTATCAGTACCCCCAAAATGGTGTTATGCACTTAGCGTGCTAGTGACCGATATTCAGTATCTTGTAAATTGTGAGCAATTCTGCTCTGTATATATTTCCTTATGTAAATTTTATGATGGGATCGGGTGGCAAGCCGCCACGGGTATGTTATTTGGATCGGGTTGCGCGCCGCAACAGTATGATGTGGAGCAAGACTCCTATAATTATTTTCTTGTGTGTTACTTCCTATTTCTGAGAAAAGTTCATATTTATAGCGTGAGTCGAGTAGTCCCTTCCTGATGTTATTGTCCTTATGTGTCGTGTTCGAATTATGGCCTATTGGCGCGTGGCGGCATCATGAGTGAAGCTTCTGGCCGTGTTTGGGGTGATCAGTTATCTGAGCGGTTCATACTGGGTGGGACGAGACTATTGGATCAAGGATCAGTGCGATACGATTTGGGGAAGTATATTAAAGAACAAACACCAATATTTTGTTAGTAATGAGATGATGATCTAAGTCAAGAGAAAAGATTTCAACGTGTGGTTAACTCTGCAGATGGTTATGAATTTTCTACACATCTCCTTCGTGGTAGTGGTATCGTCAGCATTACAGCAGGATGTTTGTATATACCTTATAAAGTGCATTGAGAGCATCATATTCGTAGAATCTTGGCTATTGAGGTTCAGGGAGCGACATTTGGGTCAGAAGATGGACTATGCAGTGTATGGTGTCAATTTAGCTAAGGTACACAATTGTGTTCTGGTACCTTGTGTGGTAGTTAATGCGATGTTCGTATATTAGGAACAGACCTGGCAGAGAATTCTCAGTGTTAGAATTGAGTTCGGGATTTGCGGTATGAATAAAATAGGTTATCCTCAGATCTTTATCAAGCTCATATGGTCAACCGGGTTGTGGCAACACGGGCAGGTGCACGAGGTGTTGGGCAGTAATTTTAGGTGTCTCAAGAGAAGTTCTTGGCACGTTCGAGGACGAACGTCTGTTTAAGTGGGGGAGAATGTAACGACCCGACCGGTCGTTATGAGCTCTAGCGCGTCGTTCAGCAGTTGGAAGTCATGAACAGCTTCATTTCAGGTATAGTGACTTGTGCATATGGTCGGAATTTAAATTCAGGAAGATCGGAGTTGAATTGAAAGGAAAATATTCATTTCAGAAGCCTTATGTTGAAGAAATTGAGTAAGACTGGAATTTTGAGTAAACAACCTCGGAATCAGGATCTGAAGGTTCCAGCAGGTTCGTATGATGATTTCGGACTTGGGCGTATTTCCGGATCGTGTTTTGGATGACCCGGGAGTGTTTCGACGTATATTATGGAAGACAGCATCTTGGAAGGATTTCATAAATTTGGGTTGTAAGGCATCTCGGTGTTATAGATGTCCGTTCGGGATTCCGAGTCTGGGAATAGCTTTGTATGGTGATTCTGGAGTTGGGAGCGCGATCGAAAGTGAATTCGGATGTCCGTAGATTATTTTGAAGCTATTTGGATAAAGTTAGAAATTTGAAGGTTTTTGAGAAATTCGACCGGAAGAGGAAGTTTTGATACCGGGGTCGGAATGCGATTCCGGAAGTTGGAGCAGGTCCGCATTGTCGAATATGACTTGTGTGCAAAATTTGAGGTCAATCGGACATGATTTGATAGGTTTCGACATCGGATGTGAAAGTTAGAATTTTCAAAGTTCATAAAGTTGAGTTTTAGTGCGATTCGTGATTTTGGCATTGTTTTATGTGATGTGAAGCTTCAAACAAGTTTGTCGGATGTTGTGGGACTGAGTCGTGTGATTGGACGGGGTCTCGGGTGTGTTTCGGGGTGGTTTCGGGCCATTTTTCTCTACTTTGTTGCTGCTATCATCTGATGTTTCTGGTGTGCTGTGCAATCGCATCCCTTGTAGTATGATCGCGGAAGAGAAAATGGGAGGGGTGATTTTGGTCTGTGCGATCGCGGCCTCAGTGGTGCGATCGCGGAGAAGGATTTGGAGGGAGCTGGAAAAAGGCCTGTGCGATCGCAGGCATGCTTGTGCGATCGCATAGAAGAAATGTTCTGCTGCACTAACTCAACTTCGGAGGCTCATATCTCACAATATATAAGGAATATTGAGATTGAATAAAAATGAAAGTTGTAGACCTTTGTGTCTAGTGTCTAGAAAAGTAAACCATTCATTATTTGGATTTGTGTACAAGGAGATATGGCTGTTACACTACAGGATGTCCGGGAAGATGAAGAAGAAAGTTGTGTTGCACATAAGCTGACTTTTCCAGGTTATATCTAGAAATCTATAAGGAATTGGGAGATGACCAACACATGAAAGTTATATATCGTGAAGTCTAGTTTGCAGAACATTTAACCATTTGTCATTTGGAGTTTTGTTCAAAAGGTTATGACTATTCTACTGGAGGCTTTCCGGGCAGGCTGGGTAATTGTTCTCCGTGATCGCGAAGATCTTTCCGCGATCGCGAAGAGCAAATTTGGGGCTGGAAAATTGTACTCCGCGATCGCGAAGCATTTTCCGCGATCGCACTGAGTAAATATTTGGGCAGAATGTTTAAAAAACGGGATTTTGGCCATTTCATCAATTCCTTCACTTGGTTGGGGCGATTTTGGAGGATTTCAAAGGGTGATTTTCATCAAGCATCAAGAGGTAAGTAGTTCTTTCTCATTTACAAGTTAATTCAAGGTTTATACATGAGATTAAACATGAAAAATTGTGGAAAAATTGGGATTTTGGAAGAAACCTAGAATTTGGGTAAATGTAATTTTTGCCACGAATTGAGCATAAATTTTGGAGTAAATTGTGTAATTGAATTAGTAAAGCTTCGCGTAGAGATTTTCTTCAAGAAATTTCAATGTCCGGGCACGGGGGCCCAAGGGCATTTTGGTCATTTCATTGAGCCGGGCTGAGGAACTCTGTAATTTGAATTTGTTATGATCAATTGAGTATACTTTCATTGAATTATCGTTATTTGGATAGTTTGGGGGCGTTGCGCATCCGTTGGGGTCGTCGTAGGGGCTCGAAAGCTGGTGATGAACCTTCGGAGCGAGGTGAGTCTCCTTTCCAACCTCGTAAGGGGGAAATGTCCCCATAGGTTCCTTATTTGTTATGTGTACATGTTGTGGGGGGCGCGTACGTACCAAGTGATGAGAGTCCGTACGTGGCGACTATATTGCCATGTCGGGTAGCTTTAGGATTCACGAGCATGCCTCTATGTGCCTTATTTGTACCTTGTATGTATTGCAAGTTGTGATTGTTGTTGAGATGACATGGAAAGGTGAAATATTATGATTTCAATCCCAGTTGGCTACAATGGTATTGGCACGGTCCTGTTGGGTTCATTGTTGAGTCGGTACACATATAAATCTATATATATACGAATATGCATTTATCATTATCGAGTAAGCACACGAGTCGCAGGTAAGATTCGCGATCATGGGTAGCTTATCATTATCGAGTCAGCACACGAGTCGCAGGTAAGATTCGCGATCGTGGGTAGCTTAACATTATCGAGTCAGCACACGAGTCGCAGGTAAGATTCGCGATCGTGGGGAGCTTACCATTATTGAGTTAGCATACGAGTCGCAGGTAAGATTCGCGATTGTGGGTAGCTTATCATTATCGAGTCAGCACACGAGTCGCAGGTAAGATTCGCGATCATGGGGAGCTTTGAATTATCGAGTCAGCACACGAGTCGCAGGTATTATTCGCGATCGTGGGTAGCTTATGACCTCAGCCCTTATGACCACCCTTATGACTCCGGCCGGTTGTCTTGTCCATGTCTGTATATGCTCCTTGGGTTCGGGTTCACTTATAATTTGATAGTCAGTCATTGAGGTTCATTTTCAGTTATTACCTGATTTTCCTGATTTGATATGCACTTGTTGTTTACTGTCTTACCTGCCTACTACTTTCGCCATATCCTGTCATATATTATATTGTTGGACCTTAGTGAGTGTCTAGTCGACCTCTCGTCACTACTTCTTCGAGTTTAGACGGGATACTCACTGGGTACATATATGTTTATGTACTCATGCTACACTTTCTGTGCATTTTGTTGCACAGGTATCTTCATAGTTCAGCGATTGATTTGGAGACTTACTCGGGCTGCATTCATCCGGAGGCGTTCCGCAGTTGACAGAGTCTCCTTCTTTCTATATCTTTACATTGTATATCTATTGCCTTTGTCCCATTTATTTCTCGGACAAGAGTTGTATAATTGTATAAATTCTTAGAAACTGCTCATGTACTTGTGTCACCGGGTTCTGGGGATGTGTTGAGTCTTGTTTTATTGAATTAAATGGATTTCCTGTCGTGTTTAATTTACAAAACTTTATTTACTTGATTATGAAATGCAATAAAGGCAACGATTTCGAAATTGTTAAACATGAAGGTATTTCAACTGATTAAGGGGTTGGCTTGCCTGACAGAGGTGTCCGGCGCCATCACAACCCATAGGTTTTGGGTCGTGACACCAATCAACTCAAACGCAGTCAAGCGTTACTATGTGTAACTCTTTATGCTTTTCTCAATGCTGTAAATTGAACTACGCCTGACCTGATTCCCGTTTAAGAGGGGATACATAGGCAGCCCTATGGTTTCGGTCACATTTTAATAAGAATTTCATTTTCCCCACCAATGGAAATTGGGGCAGAGTTTTGAGGAGGGACCTCAAAATTCCGAAGCAAGTTCATACGGTCGCCGCACAAGAAACAGTCAGACGCATTCACCTACCAAACTGGGGCAGATTTTTTAGGAGGACCCTCAAAATTCCGTAGCACGAGAGGCTGCAATGTCTTGAACCGCGTCGTGGTCGTCAGTTTATCCAAAGAAATTTTTTTACTGTTATGTTATATTTTATAAAAACCATGCATATTTACTTCCCAAAACAGCTTGTTTAGCAACGCTACCCCCGTGGTATAACAAAGTTATCATTATCAAGCAAATAGTCCAGGTCGAGCCAGCAGGGGATACGAACCAACCCTCCCCTTTACAGAACTCATAATTTTTCTTTGGATGCAGGCACAAATACTGCGAAAGCCCAAAACATATTATTATCCCCGTAAGACGCATACTTCTCAAGGATACGCTTTCAAACTCGCCGCACATGCCGACGTTATCATCATTGCAAATGACACTTCATTCGCAACAATCGTATCACCGCACTTTATCATCAGCTAAGAACTCTTACTGTCATTTTATTTTCTGCATTGCATAAGGCTACCATTCTGCCTTACAAGGTTCCACACTACCTCCCCCGCATTTTATTTCCTGCACTGCATAAGGCTACCATTCTGCCTTCCGAGGTTCCACGCTACCTCTCCTGCATTTATTTCCTGCATTGCATAAGGCTACTATTCTTCCTTCTGAGGTTAAGCTCTACCTCCATCTGCATTTTTTTCTTGCATTGCATAAGGCTACCATTCTGCCTTCCGAGGTTCCATGCTACCTCCCTGCATTTTTATTTCCTGCATTACATAAGGCTTTCATTCTGCCTTCCGAGGTTCCACGCTACCTCTCTCCGCATTTTACTTCATTACGCAAAGCTCATTTCTACCTTTTCAAAGCAATCACCTTTCGTTACTTTATTTATTTACGCTTTCTTTTGGGCTAAGCTCTGCCCCTCTTTCTTTTCACAAATCGCAAGACTAAGCTTTGTCTTGTCAGCATCATACTACTGAATTCTTCATGGGCTGAAATATCGCCAACTTGTCCAAAGGCGTCATCGTTCAGAGGCACCATCTTCATGGCCCGAGAACATTATTTCATGGCCTAAGGATCTTTTTTATTCAACTTGCACATCATTATTCAAAGGCAACATGGTTCGGAGGCACCATCCTCATGGCCCGAGAACATCATTTCATAGCCTGCGAATTTCGCATCAAGCGATTCATGGCCCAGGACATCATGGTCTAAGGACATCATCCTCAATTGTCCAAAGACAGCATTCATAGTCCAACAGGAACTTGCATCATGTTTATATTATGCACAGTATATGCTTGTTATTTATTTGCAGGTAACCCGGCCGGGACATCCAGCCAGCCAGGCAGGAGCGGACCGCTCCAGTTCTCGGAACGACCCCGTAAGACCTTCCAATTTTGCCTTACCTTGCACCTTGCGTCCGTTCTTGTGAAACATCACCAGTATATTTCGCCGATAATTCCAGAACTACATACGGCCTGATTCCTGTAAAACCAGGGATATGTAGGCAACTCAGAAACCAGGGTGCGGCCTAAATCTCTCGTCCAATTTCCACTCAGTCAAAATTGTCCATCATATCTTTACCCGACAACTCTTTCATCCTTCCCGGGTAAAGAGGGGCAGTTGTTGATACCCAATTTTTCCTCAAACTATTTTTCAAACTTGCATATAAGCTTTCAAAATTACTCTTTGTAATGATGAGTATTTTTCCCTATTTTTCCATATTATTATTTAAATTATTTCCCCGTTTATTTAATATTTTATATTTAAATAATTCATAAATTATGTCATAAATAACTTCAAAATATTTGTTTTATCCTAGTATGTTATTTATAATCATTGTTATCCATTAAAATCCAATTATTTCACAAATTAGCCAATTAGGTCTTATTTAATTCCAATTACAACATTTTTGCAATTATGACCCAATTGGACATTTTATATTATCTTAATTCGAAATTTATGTATTTTTACACTTAATATTAGTTAATTACTGTAATTTTACTTATTTTACTTTAATTTCATTTTTTTTATAATTATTGGCTATTTTAATTAATTAATTAATTATCTATTTTTAGTGGGTATTTAACAGCTAGCCACGTTTATTTAAATTTTAGCCAATTTTAGCCTAACCTCTTTAACCCAATTAATCCCAACCCATCTGACCCACTTCAACCCAATACCCAGCCCAATCCCTAAAAAACTACCCGACCCAATCCCTGTTTCAATCTGAGCCGTTTATTAATTCAAATCAACGGCCCAGATCAAAGCTTACCATAATTAACCCTCCAACTACCCCCCTGGCCCCTCTCATTCTCTCAAGACCAACTCTCTCTCTTCTCGTCTCTTTCCCTCTCCATTCTCTCTAGAACCTTCCCTGGTTCACCTTCTTCTCCGATGATACTCAACCTATCTCCGGCCACCTCCAACCTCCCTCCTTTCAACTACCAACCGCCTTGACGCCTCCTTCTCCGGTTTACTTCATCTCTGAGACCTTCAGTGGTCTTTACCATGCCCAAACAATTACTGGGGTTCCGGCGTGGTTGTTTTGTCAGCTCTCTCCGGTGGGGTTTTGACGCGATTATGCCATAACCACCACTATCCCTGAGTTTCACAGCATGTTCTTCTACTTCCTCCGATATCTCTGAAACCCTAATTTTTGAACCTTCCTATTTTCTTAGATCTACACTAGATCCAAGTATTATTACGAGTATTATTACATTTTTTCTTAAAGGTTTCTCATTTTAAACAAGTTTTTCACTTAGGGTTTCGGAAACTTCTCTTCAAATGATTACTCTGAGTTTAAGCGATTTTCTCATGTGCTTAAACGTATTACCGCTTTTAATCATGATTTATTATGTTAAAACTTTGGTTTTAATGCTATATTCTTTACTAGTTTGTTCCTTCAATTTGTATGTGTGTATGTTTCTCCATGAGTAACCCCTGATTCTTCCTGTAATTTTACCCTACCGTACTTATTAAGAGGTTTCCTGACTATGTTTCTGCCCATATCATGATTACCCTTTGATTCTGATTTCGTCTATTACCTGTTCATTGCCCTTATGCTCACAATTTCCTATTAATTAATACTATGTGCTGGCTTAAATCCTGATTCTAGGTGATTATTACCTTTGCTATGTTATTGGACCTTTGATCCTATTGCTTCTTGCCTAATGTGTACTATTTTCAACATTCTTGAATCCCTGAATGATTGTGAGTAGTACTACTGATTCTGAATACTTCCTTAAATACAAAGACCTTCTTTAGTCAGTACTAATTTTGCACCCCTGATTTCTTGGTGTTGACACTCTTTACTAATTTTTTGTGCATTTTCCTTAAAATGTGATATACTCTCCTTTGACTGATACTGATTGCCTTATTTTGAGTATCTCTTTACTTGTATAATATCTCCCTTGATTGGCACTGGTTTTCTGTGATTAGAACCTCATTCGAGGATCTCTTTACTGATTTTTAGAATCTGAATCATCTCTTGCTTTATTCCTGTGAATAAACATGCTGTCAAATTGACTTTCCTTAATTAGGTCCTTCTGAATTTAGTCCTATTCACCTACTCTATACTTGTACTACTGATTATATGCTAAATTCAGCTTCTCTGCGATTTCTTGCCTTATTGGTTATTGTTTATTATCGTTTGGACATTAACTCCTTAATTAAAGGGAGCACTTGCCTTGATTATATGATTAAGAGATTCTGAGTCCCTTAATCACGACTTGACCTTGATTTTTACCTTATTTGCTACTTTCTTTTCAACTATATATACTTCTACTCTTTCATGGAACAAGGACACGGTTCTAAGCTCTCTCTCTCTCTTGTGCTAGAATTCTTTCTCTCTTAACAACCTCTTTGCTCTACTACTGCTCTCTTTTAGCCGGTTGTAAGACAAGGCCAACATTGTGCTCTCACTTTGCTTTGTCATCATGTCTCTTAAAATCAGAACTAAATCTGCATGTTCGCCTTTAAACAAATAGGCAATGTATACGAACGCCTAGGCAAACCTTAGGCCTAATACGTACAAAAACCAAGATTAATCGTTCTTTATTTTGCTGGTATTAGAATTGGTTGGTCTCTTTTAAATCCTTAAAACTGTGTTGCTTTCACTCCTGTTCTTATCTCTCTCTGAAGTTCATTCTGTTTTTCTCTAAAGTTTCTACCCTGTTTTCAAAATCACTGAATCTTGAAGTCATGCATTTACTTCCTCTTTACTAAAGTTTATTAGACTCTTGCTCCGTGCGTTTTTTGAATTACTGGATTTCAAAATCAGTCCACTCTTTTCAAGACCATTCTGTTTGTTTGAATATTTGTTCTGGTTAAAATTACTGGATTTTGAAATCGTGCACTAACCCCCCCCCCCCCACCCCTTTTACTAAAACTACTGATCCTCGCCCTATTTTGAATCATTGGGATTTTCAAAGTAAGTCACCCATGTTTGAAACTACTCAGTTTTACTTTCAAATCTTGCTTTACTTCTGATTATTGGTTTTCTAAAGGTTATTCATCCGTTTATTGAAACTCCATCAAAACTGCTGTGCATTTTTAATCCTGCTATTGCCTTTGAATTACTGGATTTTTCCAATCAATTCTTCTTCTTTAAACTGCTCTGTTTTAATTGACTTCTTGCCTTATTTTCTGAAAACCAAAGTTCCTAAGCCTACTGTTTTCAAACTTAAAACCTATGTTTTAAACTCTTTCCTTGAGACTCCTTTATGTGCTTGAGTCGTGCTATTTACGTATACAACCTGTGGAGGGATTTATGAGCCCATATTTGCTTTTGTATTCTTCCTCTATATGTAGTCCTAACTGTTATCGTTTGTCGCTTAGTGTTTTATCCTTTAAACCTAAGGGTTCAGCCTAGTCCCTGCCTTGTAGGAATAGTAATCCTAAATACCCTCCAGGATTTATATAATGGGACGGGTAATAGCACGCGATAAGCATTCGTGACCAACACACGTGCTTTAAATAACCTTTACGGGGTGGGAAGGGTAGAATGTGGATATGATGACCGGTGCGCTAATACCACGTGTAGTCGCCTCTTCGAGATGTGACATACCGGGTATTGCATTGATGTGATCCGTATTACTTTAAACCTAGGATAATTTCTTTATTTTTTGTAATGTTTTCAAAACATTTAATAAATTATGCTTTGTGTGAAATATCCTCTTATATGAACCTTGCTTGCTACTTGTTCATCGTCCAAATTCACAAAATTTCTTGGCTGGGACCCACAGTTGTGGATCTTGAGGGGTGCCTAACACCTTCCCCTTGGGATAATTTCAAGCCCTTACCCGATCTCTGGTAATGCAAACTAGTTTATGAGTTATCACCTCTAGGTGCCCTAATGCACCATAAAAATCGTTAGGTGGTGACTCTTCCTTAAACTCTTTTCCTTTAAGGAGTTTTCCAGAATGTCATAAAACCTGATCTCTCCGTACCTAACCCGTGCGATAGAAAAATGGGAGGCGCGACAGTGACACTAGTTCTGGCACACGCTTAGCGTTTATTTTGGATTTGGGGCTGTATTTATATGTATGCTCGCCTTTGGCCCACGCATCATTACAGCTTTATTATTTACTGACGAGTTATCATTTTCGTATATTATGCTTAACTGATTAGAATTGGTAAATGTTAAGTTATGTGATCAATTGTACGGGGTAGTACTTAGTGACATTTATGCTGGCTTGCCTAACCCCGTCGTTAGGCGCCATCGCGACCTGAAGTAGGATTTGGGTCGTGACAATGTGGTATCAGAGCCTTAGGTTCACGTAGTCTCACGAGTCACGGGCAAACCCAGTAGAGTCTTGGGTATCGGTACGGAGACGTCTGTACTTATCTTCAGGAGGATATAGGGTGTTAAGAAAACCTCTCTTCATTCATATTCTATCGTGCAACCGATGATGTACTCAAACTTGTTCTTCTATTCTCTCACACGAGTCGCAGGTATGATTTGCGATCGTGGGTGAGCTTATTATTACATGATATGATCGAGTCAGCACACGAGTCGCAGGTATGATTTGCGATCGTGGGTGAGCTTATTATTACATGATATGATCGAGTCAGCACACGAGTCGCAGGTATAATTCGCGATCGTGGGGAGATTTATGACCATTCAGTCTTTATATACCACCCTACGACTCCGGCAGGTTGTCTTGTCCTAGTATATGTATAACCCTTTGGTTCCGATTCACTTATAATTGGATAGTCACGTATTTATTAAGAGGAGGATAAAGTACATTGTTGTTCATTTTCAGTTATTACCTGGATTACTTTATTTGATATGCACTTGTTGTATACTGCCTTACCTACCTATTATTTTCGTCATATCCTGTCATATATTACATTATTGGACCTTAGTGAGTCTCAAGCCGACCTCTCGTCACTACTTCTTCGAGTTTAGACGGGATGCTCACTGGGTACATATTTATTTATGTACTCATGTTGCACTTCTGTACTTGACTGTACAGGTTCTGAGGCTGGTGCATCTGGTTATCAGACCGGAGCTAGATACTGATTAGAGCTGATTTGACTTCCCGGTGAGCTGCTCCTCCTGGCGATCTCTGGCAGCACCCTGGAGTTTTCCCCTATGTTGCTTTCCCGACTATCATATTCAGACTATGGGGCTGTACATATTGTCTTTTGTATATTCAGTTAGTTGCCCGTGACACATCGTGACACTAGTTCCTGGCACACGCTAAGTGTTTATTTTGGGTTTGGGGCTGTATTTATATGTATGCTCGCCTTTGGCCCACGCATCTTTACAACTTTATTATTTCTTGATGAGTTATCATTTTCGTATATTATGCTTAACTGATTAGAATTGGTAAATGTTAAGTTATGTGATCAATTGTACGGGGTAGTACTTAGTAACATTTATGCTGGCTTGCCTAACCCTGCCGTTAGGCGCCATCGCGACCTGAGGTAGGATTTGGGTCGTGACACGGGGTTAGGGCAGAAAAATCTGAGGCAGAACAACTTAGACTTGAGAGGTTCAAGAAGTATCACCCTCATACTTTCAGTGGATTGGATTCAAAGGATGCACATGATTTTCTGTAGGAGTGCCACAATATTATTCGCATCATGGGTATTACGGAGACGAGTGGGGTTTCTTTCACTACATTCCAGCTGTCAGGAGCAGCGTATCACTGTTGGCGGTTTTACAAAGAGGGTAGCCCAGTGACGAGCTAAAAACACAACACACAATTATGCTCGCTAGTCGAATATAGTAAAATATAATATTGTATCCACAGGGATGTGAGTTAAACAGTATTTTCATAGTTTATAGCTCGATTGCTATCCAAGATGATCAACTGTCGAGAATTATGTGATTCAAACCAAAATTTACTAAGAGTCTAAACTATTGACAAGTGACAAACAACGCAAGTAATAAGCAAGGAAGGATATCAATTGCGCGAAATGGGGTGGATAGGATAGGTGCAAGATAAATGTTTGGGATTTAACTATACATAATTCACTTCTAATGTTCAAGTGAGTCTCTCGAATTCACTTGATTGTTAGTTCAATTGATTAAAAGAAACTCCTCTTTCGATTAAGTCTCAACCTCACAAGATGAACCAATTTTAAGCATGTAAAGATATGCAAGAATTCGTGGTGGATTGGTCTTTAGAAGAACCTCTCTTGAGTATCCTCCTAATTAAGTGTAATCAACAATTCAACAAGCCTCTTCCGATTACTAAGAAGAATTAATGACTTCAACCAATAAAAAATAATGCAATAATATCACAAGATATGCTTCTCTTGATTACATGAACAAGTGAATAAAGATGCACAGTTAAAACATCCAAAACGATTCAATACATAAAACTAGAGTTAATTATCCACAATCAGGTATCAAAACACCAAATCCATCAAACCCTAAAGACAACTACTCCATAGATATGGAGTAATTCATCACAAATATAAATAAAAATATAAAACGATCCAAACTCTTATCTTGGGTGAGGATTGAATGATGAATTCCTTGTGCTTTTGCCTCCTTAGGTCTTAGATGTGTCAAAATAAGTCCATAAAATACCTTTTTCCATGTATTTATACCAAGTAGGGTCGGGCCTAGAAAAAATTTCCTTTTCCTAGCCGAAATAGGAAAAATTGCAAACTTACTGATTTTTCATGCGTAGCATTAGTGATTTTCCTGACAGACCCCAAAACCCAGTCTCTGAAGTTTGCTATTTTCGGACAGATTTTTACATTAATGTGTCGCACTATGTGCCGCACTAGTTGGAGGTTGGGAAGACTCTAAACATGAAAGTTTTAGCCCATTGAATTATCTTTCCAACGATATATTGTGGAGCCGAAACGGAGTTTTGAGCGAAACGTTATGTGCATCTTATTAGACACTGCGTAATATGCCTTCTCGATTCTTTGTTTCGTTCCACTATCATCCATTGATCCCCGAACTCGATCCCGCTTTACTTCCTTCTTTTACTCAGAATCAAAAGCTCCAAATCACTTTATTTTATTCCATAATTTTTGCATAGCTCGGAATCACTCCTACAAGGCATAAAAAACACAATTAGAGAAAAACACTAGTGACTAAAGCTCAAACTCAACTAAAGTGCAGTAAATTGGAATGTAATAATCGACTAAAACATGAGATTATAGCCTTCCATCAACACCCCACACTTAAACCATTGCTCGTCCTCAAGCAATCAAACCAAGCTTTATATAGACACAACCTTAAAAAGAAACTATCCTAACTCATCACACCAAGAATATTTAAAATAGACTAAGCACAATAGCGTAACATCTTTACCTCAAGAATTGACTCACTGTCACGATCCAACCCGATGGGCCGCAATGGGAACTCATTACCTTACTCAACCGAGTACCAACATAACGTATCTTTTCATGTCATACTCTCATGGATAACTGAGTTAGAGAGGCTGCCATGAAATAGGTAGAATACAACATGTAATACCAACTTATACATAAGACATATAGGCCTATAACCACTCGTATACTGAGCATAGGCCGACAAGGCCATACAATATTTTACGTACATGACATCTGTCTACAAGCCTCTAAGGATACATAACTATCATAAAGGTCGGTATAGAGCTCCGCCATACCAAACAATACACATCTAAATCATACTAACCAAACAAGCAACTCCGGAGCAAATGGAGTGCACCAACATCTTCCGTTGAGCTGATCGCCTACTTGGAGGACTCTCGACCTGTCTATCGAGACCTGCGGGCATGAACGCAGCGTCCCCAGGCAAAAGGGACGTCAGTACCAATAATGTACCGAGTATGTAAGGAATGAAAATCAGTAAATAATAATCATGAGAGAAACATAGAGTAAAAGATTCGACAAGTACGTTTGCATAGGTCTGTAAGTCATTTCATTTTTATAATGTCATGCATATGCGTATAAATGGCATACCATGTAGGGTATATGTCTTCATAACATCATAAAGCCTCTGAGGGCATCCCACCGTATCATCTCGGCCACTGTGGGCAACTCATCAACGTATACCAACTGATCAGGTGGTGGTGCGTATATGATGCCGTAACCTTTTCCCATATCTCATATACATATATATATATACATATATACGCGTATATAACGCCATCTGGTCATGAGTCAATGTACATGAATGCAATGCATGAAAAGTACGTCAATAAAATCTCTTGGAGTGTCATAAGACCATTATGCCTTTGGATAATATCATGAAGTAAACTTTTTCAACTTACGTATTTTTCTGAGACCCATGAATAGATGATAGAATAATATGACACATGGGGAATCAAGAACATAAGCATCTCTAATATTTCTATGAATAGAGTCATGTATGAAATGGAAATTGTGCATTTTCACATTTCATTAGTATCGTATGGATCATGCCAAAAGAAAGAAAGGATAGCCTTAACATACCTGAGCCGATTCTCTTATCCCTCTAATATACGTCAATTGTAACAAAACACGTAATGGTGAAATAGGAGTAGGGAAAAATTCATATGATATTCTTGCAAAAGATTGTACCGTACTCATTTAGAATCGCAAAATCTTGTTGCTATAATATTACGTAGTCTCGTATGAATTTTGTTTTAAGAAAATCACGTTATTACTATTCAAGTGCTTGGATGAATTTGTTGAATCAAGGTTTCAAATGTTTGGATGATTGTTGTTGAAGCAAGGTTTCAAATGTTTGGATGAATTTTGCTGAAGCAAGGTTTCAAATGTTTGGATGAATATCACGTTATTACCCCCTTAGCTAATGACTAATCCCCCAAGATTCTCTTAGTATTCCACCTTGAAATGTGACATATGAGTCACTTAATTAATATTTATATGGCTGCTACGTTAGGGGGTCAAATCTTATCCAATAATTATCCAACAATCCTTTAATTAATTTGTTAATCCCCCATTAACCAATAATTATCCAATTACCCACACAATTAAGAATTATCTCAAATTATTTAAAATACAATTCACTTTTAACACACCTTATACACCTTACTATCATGGCCATGTGGTATTTTGTATGGTACTAGCCCATAAATATCGGGTATTTAAGCTCGGGCCGTATTTTATCCCAAAATGACAAATTTCGACGAAATTCATCTTCTTCGACTTGCTTACCCTATAATCTTCACGAATTTACTCATTACTTGTTTGAAATAGCATGATGCTTATAATCTCAAAATAATCTCATTCCCAAACTTACGTCGATTAACTTACGATGAAACTTTAACATTCAAAAATGCGGAATGTAACATCTCATTTCCGAGCTTCCATTAATTTATTTATGACGCACTTTCACGTACGAAAACATGGAGTCTAAAACTCACAAGCACCACGCATTATTCACTACTCACTTACTCTAACATAGAGATCAAGAATTACCTTTCCTTCATGAATCAGGTGTCGTCACACAACAAAAGAGAGTAGTTCCACAAACAATAAAATTCAAGAAATATTAGGATCTCAAGATAGAAAGAATGCACTCACTCTCAGAAACGACATTCATGTGCCACAAAAGATGCACCATAGGCTTACCCCTAGTGTACTACTCTACTAATTGAGCTCATTCAGTCAAGGATCAAGTAGGACTTTTAACTGCTTGTAATGTAGGCTGCGGGACGGGTATGATACATTTAGATATAAGAGTGACTACACCTCCCTAAGCACTTTAATACATACACTTTAACATTCAAAACCCTATATTTATGTCAAACAAAAACTCCACCTTCACCCCAATATACATCAACTCCCAAAATATTTAAGCACAATTGCATCAAGAGCTACCCACTTATCAAAGATCATTTTTCACAATCATACAACTATATTCTTTTTCTTTATTTTTCAATTAAAGTAGCTCTTACTTTTTCAAAACAATGCACCTTTCTTTTCATTTCAATAGTTTTACTCAAAAGCCAAACCAACCACCCCACACTTCAACTTTTATACAGTTCATACACTTTCAGGTGCTCATGATAGGTAAATGGTTCAAATAGATGGTCAACTAAAACAAAATGGTAAGGCTTGTAATGTGGTTGCCAAAGAAACAGGATTACAGGCTCAACAGGGTTAACTAAGATACATAACAATTAGGTGGGTAAAAGCATATAACTGGCTCAACAAAGAAACACATATATCACTTCCAAGACTGCATAAAACAACTATTTCACTTTGCACACACAGGGGGCATGTTCTAACATCAAATGCAATGCACAGAATAACACAAAAACCTCACACACACATGGCACATGACTCACTCAAGATTGGATTATCACAATACTCCAGTCAAAGCAGTTAAGCAAAGTTAAGATCAACCAATTTAAAGTACTTATACAGGAGTCAAACACTGAGTCTAAGCGTCATAACCAAAGCACTCACTATTCTCAAAGAATATTAAAGTCAAGAGATATTGCTTCCAATTCAATTCATAACACAAGGTTTTTTACTACTACACAAAATACAAACTAACTACACCCGCTTCAAACAAAACCCTTGGAAAATAACCGCGGCACAAAGGAAAACCAAGGGAGAATTAATAAACTAATTACAAAAGAAAATCTTTTTGTCTTTTTTTCTTTCGACTTAATTTCCTCAAGAAACTCGTCGAATGATATCCATCGTCGAGAAAAGACAAAAATTTTAAAATTTTCATGGATTTTCAATATTTTTCTATCAAATACAACTAACCAAAAAAATAACAAACTTATACATACAACATACATACAAACATATCCCCCACCCCACACTTTAAGTTGTTGCATGTCCCCATGACACACAATTAAAAAGCATAAGGTAGAGAAAACTTCCTTGAATCTCTAGTCGGGTTATGAATCGAAATCGGGCTCCATTCTATGCGCCAAAACCAATGCACACATCCATGCAGACATCTTATTCTCATCATTTTTGGGGTACATCCCACACTTATCTTTTTCACTAATTGCAACCTCCTCTTTGACGCCCTTCACTTTCCACTCTACACTTGTAGCTTGCTTCTCCTATTTCACTCAATTTCTATATTCATCTCAAACGTTAGTTTATCCTCACCTACTCTAAGCGTGAGTTTTCTATCATGTATATCCAGTATAGCTCTACTCGTTGCTAAAAATGGTCTTCTTAGGATGAGATGACCACTCCTCCATATTCACCACTATGAAATCTATAGGAAATACGAACTTATCCACCTGCACCAAAACATCTTCTACTATCCCCTCGGGTGTTATAGTCATTTGGTCTGCCAGCTGCAAAGATATTGGCCCCGACCTTATCTCTCAAATCTCCTTCTCTAGTTTCCTGTAAAAATAAACAATGACATTAGATTAATTGAGGCACCTGAATCACATAAAGATTTATCATAGTTAAGAGTTCCTAAAGAGCAAGGTATAGTAAAACTTTTTGGATCTCCACACTTTTGTGGGAGTTTATTTTGCAAGATAGCACTGCAATGCTTTGTAAGTTTGACCACAGAGGTCTCTTCTATCTTCCTCTTCTTGGTAAGTATCTCCTTCAAGAATTTGGCGTAAGACTGCATTTGTGAGAGAACTTGTGTGAATGGCAAGTTTACATTAACTTGTCTCAGCACATCTAGAAATCTCTCAAACTGCTTGTCCAGCTTTTCTCTATACAACGTTTTGGGAAAAGGTAAAGCAGGCATGTGTTTGCTCTCTTCATTGGATTCCTCCCTTCTTGAAGTTTCCTTTTTTTTTCTTTTTCTCAGCTCCTTTCTTGCCTTTCTTCTTCTTAGTCTTTTTATGATCATCTTCAACTTTCATCTCCTTCCCACTTTCTTTTTCAAGCGCAACTTCTTTTTGAATTGGAGTGGGATCTTTGAACACTTGTCCACTTCTCAAGGTCACAGCATTTACCTTTTCTTTGGGATGCTTTTCAGTATTAGCTGGCAGAGTACCTGGGATCCTCTCAAATAATACATTTGCAATTTGTCCCACTTGTCTATCCAAGTTACGCAAACCTGTCTCAAGTTCTTTAATAGCTGCCCCATGAGCATCTAATCTCTCATCAGTCTTGACAATGAATGACTTCATCAAATCTTCTAATCCAGACTAAATTGGTTGTTGAGGCTAAAACTACGGCCTCAGCTGATTCACAAAATCAGGAGCACCTTGAAATCTGGAGTTATTTTGTTGCTATGAATTTTCTACCCCCAGGTGAACTCCATGAAAAATCAGGGTGCTTTTGACTCATTACACTGAAGTTGTAATTACCCACAACATTAACTTCCTCCATGGTAGCTTGCACTCATAAGTAGGGTGTCCTCTTCCACATATATCACATGTTGCATGAGGCTCATTGTGTATTAAAGCTAAGGTCAGCTTCCTGATTTCTTTTGCCATGGCATCAAGTTGTACCTGAAAAGATGTGTTAGTATCAACTTGGTGAAGCACAGTTGATCTTCTTCTTTCAGCAATCTCTGAGGGCCATTGATTTTCATCTTTAGATATCTCATATGGAATAGTGACTATCTCCTCTGGAGTCTTCTTTACTAACGGACCTCCAGCTGCATTGCTCAATGTTCTGCATGTGGTCGGCGTCAAACCATCCCAAAATTCCTGGAGTTGTATACATAGTTCAATTCCGTTGTGTTGACACTTTCGCACAATCTCTTTAAACTTCTCACATGCTTCAAACACAATCTTAGTCTCATACTGGCAGAAGTTATGGATTTCTCTTCTTCACTTACCCATCTTAGCTAAGGAGAAATATTTAGCAAGACATTTTGAGGTCATCTCCTCACATGTTCTAATTGATCCTTGTGTCATGCTTCGAAGCTAGTGATTTTCATCATCTTTCGAAGTGAAGGGGGATGTCCTTAAGTACACTAAATCTTGTGACACACCATTGTATTGAAAGGTGTTCATGGTCTCCTCGAAGTCCATTAGATGATTTTTTTTTATCTTCGTTCATCTTTCCTATGAAGACACATTTGATTTGGAGGGTTTGAAGCAACCTTTGCTTTAGCTCGAAATTATTGGCTGCTACTAGAGGTGGTCTCACACTTAATAAACCTTGGTTTTAGACCGGTCTAGCATAATCACCAAATGGTCTCCCTTGGCCGGGAGCTACGTTTCCAATCTGGTCTGCACCCAAGGGCTGATTCTGAGCCATTCTTCGAGTTCTCTCCTCCTCATAAGCAATTTGTGCATATCTGAGTGCTGCTTCTTCAGCATCTTTTGCAGCTTTCTCTTTGGGTTGGGTTGTCTCTCTCGCTGCCAAATCAACATTATCATCATCTCCTGCCATCTTTTCATGGGTTGAGGATTACCCAACCATTAATGTATTCTCGGAGAGATTTCTGTTCTACCTCAACTGTCACAGATGTTTCTCGATTGCTGGTTCATATGGTTGTAATTCCTTCCTAGAAGATCAGGCCATGCACCAATCTACCATGTAGCCTGCACACAATCAAAGAACACCCAACCGTAAAAAGAGAAAAATAAAATAAAAAGAAAAAGAAAATTTTGGAATTAGAACTTCAAACTATTTTGAACACTATTGATTTCCAATCCCCGACAACGACACCAAAATTTTCCTAGCTAAAAACACAACACAAAATTATGTTCGCTAGTCGAATATAGTAAAATATAATATCGTATCCACAGGGATTAGAATTAAATAGTACTTTCGTAGTTTATAGCTTGATTTCTTTCCACGATGATCAACAGTTGAGAATTATGTGATTTAAACTAAAATTAACAAAGAGTCTAAACTATTAACTAGTGACAAACAATGCAAGTAATAAGCAAAGAAGGATATATATTGGGAGAAATAGGGTTGATAGGATAGGTACAAGATAAATGTTTGGGATTTAACTCTAGATAATTTACTTCTAATGTTCAAGTGAGTCTCTAGAATTCACTTTATTATTAGTTAAATTGATTAGTAGAAACTCCTCTCTCGATTAAGTCTCAACCTTACAAGATGAACCAATTTTAAGCATGTGAAGATATGCAAGAATTCGTGAAGGATTGGTATTTAGAAGAATCTCTCTCGATTATTCTCCTAATTAAGTTTAATCAACAATTCAACTAGCCTCTTCCGATTACTAAGAAGTTTTAATGACTTAAACCAATAAAATATAATGCAACAATATCATAAGTTATGCCTCTCTCGATTACATGAACATGTGAATAAAGATGCAACAGTTAAAACGTCCAGAACGATTCAATACATGAAACTAGAGTTAATTATCCACAAAAAAGTGTCAAAACACCAAATTCATAAAACCCTAAAGAGCACTACTCCATAGATATTGAGTAATTCAACACAAATATAAAGAAAGGCATAAAATGATCCAAACTCTTGTCTTGAGTGAGTATTGAATGTTGAATTCCTTGAGCTTTCGCTTCTCCACTTTCTCTATAGCCTCCTTAGGTCTTAGATGTGTCAAAAAAGTCCAGAAAATACCTTTTTCCGTATATTTATACCAAGTAGGGTCGGGCCTAGACGAAACTTCCTTTTTCCTAGCTGAAATAGGAAAAATAGCAAACTTATTGCTTTTCATGCGTCGCATTGTGCGTAGCATTAGTGCTTTTTCCTGACAGACCCCAAAAACCCAGTCTCTGAAATTTGCTATTTTCTAACACAATGTTACACTAATGCGTCACACCGTGAGTCGCCTAGTGCGCTGTAATAGTTGGGAATTTAGGAAAACATAGAACATAAAAGTTGTAGCCCGTTGAATTAGCTTTCCGACGATATATTGTGGAGCCCAAACGGAGTTCTGAGTGAAAAGTCTGTGCATTTTACTATACACTGCGCAATATGCCTGCTCGATTCTATTCTTCGTTTCATTCCAATATCATCCATTGATCACCGAACTCGATCCCGGCTTAATTCCTTGGGCTTTTACTCAGACTTCAAAGATCCAAATTACTTTAATTCATTCCACAATATCTACATAGCTCTGAATCACTTCTATAATGCATAAAACACACAATTAGTGCAAAATAATAACAATTAAAGCTCAAACTCAACTAAAGTGCAGTAAATTGGAATGTAATAATCGACTAAAACATGATTATATCCTACCATCATCCATCCAATGCAGCTTCACTTACATGTACTTGGTTTACAAAGTTGTTCTTGAGAGATTTTGTTCCCCAAACCCTTAAGGATGCATGGTGCGCGAATTTCGAGCAGCTGCGCCAAGGTACTATGACAATATCAGAGTATGTTGTCCGATTTAGTGTATTGTCCGGACATGCACCAACCTTGGTTTCTACTTTCAAAGAGTGATTCTGTCTATTTATTGAGGTTCACAACTATGGTATTAGATCCAGCATGGCTCGAGAGTTTGAGACAGATACCCCATATCAACAGGTGATAGAGATTGCACAAAGGTTGGCAGGTATGTGGGTTCGCGAGAGGGAGGACAGGGAGGCCAAGAGGCCTCGAGGTACTGGAGGATTTAGTGGTGGCCACGTTGTAGCTACATTCCATCATGGTAGAGGATATGTGATTCGTCCAGTTCACTCAGCACTTCCTGCTTCTAGTGGTTCTCCGGTTATTTCGAGTCACAGGTTGCACACAAGGCCCGAGCCAGTCTCAGAAGCCATGTCCACCGAGAGCTTTCATTGAGTGTGGTGATACTCGTCACATGGTTAGAGACTTCCCTAGATTATGGAGAGGTTCACCTCCACAAACTACTCAAGATCCACAAATTTCGCCAGGTCCGCAGACTTCTCAGACCATAGTTGCTGCCCCAATTGTCACTCCACTCGAAAGACAACTAGGGGTGGGGGACGGGAAGGTAAAGGTCTTGTAGAGGGGGAGGTTAGGCCAGATTTTATGCTTTTCGGGGTAGGAGGGAGGTAGTTGCTTCAGACGCAGTCATTACAAGTATAGTTCCGGTTTGTCATAGAGATGCATCAGTCTTTTTTGGTCCGAGATCACGTATTCGTATGTGTTATCTTACTTTGCCCTGTATATAGATATATCTCATGATTCTTTGAGTTGTCCTATTTATGTGTCCACGCCTGTGTGAGATTATATTGTTGTGGATCGTGTGTTTCGGTCGTGTTTAGTTTTTATTGGTGGTTTTGAGACCAGAGTTGATTTACTATTACTTAGTATGGTAGACTTTGATGTTATCTTGGGCATGGATTTGTTGTCGCCCTATCATGTTATTCTGGGTTGTCACTCCAAGACTGTGACATTCGCTATGCCAGGTTTTCCACAGTTAGAGAGGAGGGGTGCATTGGATTATGTTCCTAGCCGGGTTGTGTCATTTATAAAGGCTCGGCAGATGGCTGAGAAGGGGTGTGATGCTTATCTAGACGTTGTGAGAGATGTTAGTTCTGATCCTACCGTTAAGTCAACTCCCGTAGTCAGAGACTTCCCGAGCGTATTTCCAGTCGATCTTTCAAGCATGTCGCCCGATAGGGATATCGATTTTGGTATTGACTTGTTGCCGGGCACTCAACCTATTTCTATTTCACCATATTGTATGGCCTCATCAGAGTTGAACGAGTTAAAGGAGTAGTTGCAAGAGTTTCTTGATAAGGGTTTCAGTCGGCCTAGTGTGTCGTCGTTGGGTGCTCCGGTCTTGTTTGTGAAGAAGAAGAAGGATGGTTCAATGCGCATGTGTATTGATTATTGGCAGTTGAACAGGGTTACAATGATGAACAGGTATCCATTGCCACATATTGATGACTTATTTGATAACCTACAGGGTGACAGAGAGTTCTCAAAGATTGATTTGCGGTCAGGTTATCATCAACTGAAGATTCGGGATGCATATATCCTTAAGACCACCTTTAGGACTTAGTATGGTCACTACGAGTTCCTTGTGATGTCATTTGGGCTTACCAACGCCCCAAAAACATTTATGTACTTGATGAACAATGTATTCCGGCAATATCATGATTTATTCATCATTATGTTTATTGAAATCATCTTGGTGTACTCCCGCAGCCGTGAAAATCATGAACAGCACTTGAGGATCGGGCTTCAGACCTTGAGAGAAAAGAAGTTGTATGCAAAATTCTCAAAGTGTGAATTCTTGCTTGATTCGATGGGGTTTTTGGTTCATGTGGTGTCGAGTGGGGGGAACAAGGTAAATCCGAAGAAGATTGAGGCAGTTCAGATTTGGCCAAAACCGTCTTCAACTACTAAGATTCGGAGTTTCCTTGTTTGGTCGGGTATTATCGCCTTTCGGAGAGGGTTTCTCATCTATTGTTGCACGTATGACTAGATTGACCTGGAAAAGTGCTCCTTTCAGATGGCCCGAGGAGTGTGAAGCGAGCTTTCAAAAGCTCGAGATTATTTTGACTACAGCCCTAGCATTTGTGTTGCCTATGGGTTCGGGGTCTTATACCGTGTATTGTGATGCGTCACGTGTTGGCCTTGGCGCATGGTTGATGCAAGAATGTAGGGTTCTTGCCTACGCGTCTCGGCAGTTGAAGACCCATGAGAAGAATTATATGTTCCACGACTTGTAATTGGAAGCTATTGTTCATGCCTTGAAGATTTGACGGCACTATTTGTACGGTGTCCCTTGTGAGATCTTTACCGACATCGGAGTCTACATCATATGTTCAAACAAAAAGCTTAGCTTGCGGCAGTGGAGATGGTTAGAGTTGCTTAAAGACTATTATATCACCATTTTATATCATCTCAGGAAGTCTAATGTGGTGGCCAGTGCCTTAAATCGAAAGGTGGAGAGTTTGGGTAGTTTAGCATACCTACCGGCAGTAGAGAGGCCACTAGCCATGGATGTTCAGACCTTGGCCAATCATTTTTTAGATTTGATGTTTTGCAGGCTAGACGAGTTCTTGCTTTCTTCGTTTCTTGGTCTTTTTTGTATGATCACATCAGAGAGCGTCAGTATGACGACCCCTATTTTTTTGTCCTTAAGGACACAGTACAGCACGACGATGCCAATGAGGTTTCTATCGGAGATGACGATGTGTTGCGGATGCAGGGCCGGTTATGTGTGCCCAATGTGGATGGGTTGTGTGAGTTGATTCTTCAGGAGTCTCACAGTTCGCAGTACTCCATTCATCTGGGTTCCGCGAAGATGTATCAGGATTTGTGGCAGCACTATTGGTGGAGGAGAATGAAGAAAGACATAGTGGATTATGTAACTCGGTGCCTAAATTGTCAGCAAGTGAAGTATGAGAATCAGAGGCCATGCGGTTTGCTTTAGAGACTTGAGATTCTCGAGTGGAAATGGGAGCGTGTACCCTAGCCTATTAATACTCCCTAAACATGTCTAAGAAGGAGATTGGACGTTAATGAGAGGGGAATTCAACTTCGGATATCAAGGAGCCGCCGTGGAGCTCGAAGCATCTGATTTCATCTTTATTCCGCCAAACTTATTAATTCTTTTTTTTCTTTCTATGATTTATTGTTTGACTGCCATATCTACGTGGAGCTAAACTTCACATTCTAAGGTTGTGGTTCTTTTACGACTATTGTTATTCCAACATTGATTTTGATATCTTGATTTACCCTATTGGTTTATTAATTCAATCACGCGCTTAATTATGTAATTGCTTGATCACCAATAAAATACTATCTACGAATCTAGAGTTTAACTCGAAAGTGGAAATTCGATATCGCATATAGGATTGAGTAGACCAAGTACTTGAACCAGGGCATCGGGGAATGGATTCGCGGTTAGGATAGACATATGCTAATTGCCTTGCTTGGTTATTATAGAGAAATTATGAATGTATTCTTGTTGATTCTAACTCTATAGACATATAGACGTTAGGTTAGTTTGAATAGACGAGTAAGAACTCGTAAGATTCTTTGAGCAATATCAACCCTATCGACTAATGAACCAAATATATTAATTAGTCAATTTAATTGAAGAATACAATAGAATTGTTAGACAGCCCATAATCCTATATTATTATCATCATATTGATAACATAAAAAATCTTCTCTTCCTCTATTTAAAATTCATTAGTTATTTTCCTTTATTTTAATTAGTTTAGAGTCAAACACTTCTAGGTTTAGTTCATGGTTTGATAATTAGGATAGTCTAATTAAGTTAATAGTTGATAACATATCCTCGTGGGTTCGACATATCCTACTTTTAGTTACTTTATTACTTGGCGTCCGTGTATACTTGCGTGTGTGTTCGGCTACAACACTTGACATTCACATAAATACGGTATAGAATTAGATAATGTTGAATTCTTTGAAAATGTATATCCATAAAAAGAAATATGAGTTGTCTAGTGAAAAATCTATTAAGGGCCTCGGGAAGAAGCAAAGAAAAGTACACCTAATAAGGAGAATATAAGACATAGTAACATCAAAGGATAACTACTTTCTTTGGATTAGATTTTCTGAAAATCTTGTTGGAAAATGAACCTCAAACTTTTAAAGAACTTCGGTCTTCCGGGGAAGCACAATTTTAGAATAAGGTGGTCAATAATGAGAAAGAATCCATATTAATTAGCCATACTTGGAATTTAGTTGATATTCCTCCAGAGAACAAACTATTGGGCTCTAAATGGATTTTCAAGAGGAAAACTAAAGATGATGGCACTATTAACAAGTGTAAGGAAAGACTTACTGTCAAAAGGTATAGACAGTGACAGGGCCTTGACTAATTTGACACATACTTGCCGATTAAGAGAATTACCTACATATGGATGTTAGTAGCATTGGATATTGTGCATGATCTTGAAATCCATAAAATAGGTGTGAAAATAGCCGTCACATGCCTTTCCAAAAATATTGTGTTCTTTCTTGAACATTTATAATGTTTGGTTCTTTTATGAAAGAGTGTCACTTGGAAGGTTGTGAATTTTCATGAAAAGATATGTTTGTACGTTTTTGTATAGACATGACCGTTCATGAATGGACGTATTAATACTTTGGTCTATAATATGGTGAATAAACCAATGAAAACGACAAAAATTCGTAGCAAATCGGATATGTTTCATGAATGAAGGTGTTATACTTTACATATCATACAGACTTATAAGAACTAATAGCATATAAATGCTAGAAAAAGGTGTGGTGGTTGTGAAATACGTTAAATATTAAAGGTTGTTGCCACAACTAATGCTAACCATTCAAGTTGTTGTTATATGATACATTGCTACATTAAGTGTAGACGATAATCTGATATGCAATAGAAAGCCGAGATTATTAGTCTACGACATAAGAAAGTTTTAATTGAACTGTAATGGAAATGAAAAAAGCCTTGATATATTTAAAATATACCCAAAATTATGCTTTGCACTATAATAAGTATCATGCGATAATAGAAAGGTACAGTGATGCCAATTAGATCACCGGTTTGACGTATTCTAAATCCACAAGTGAATATATTTTTATGGTCAATAGAGGAGCAGTTTCTTGGAAATCATTCAAATAAACATGCATTGTTCGCTCTATAATAGAGGCTGAGTTTATAGTGTTAGACAAGGCCAGTGAAGAATCAGAATGGCTCCAGAATATCTTGAAGATATTTTATTTTGGCCAAAAGCATTAGAACCTATATGCATACATTGTAATAGTCTAGTGGCAATAGGAAGAGGTGTGAGCGTTATGTGTAACCGAACATCTCATCATATACGGCGAAGATAAAAAACCATTAGAATAATACTCTCAAGGGTAATTATCAAAAATGACTATGTGAAGTCAAGTGATAATGTGTCGGATCCACTAACAAAAGGCCTAACAAGAAAGGCAGTTGAAAGATCATCGAGGGGAATGAAACTATAGTCGAGGACAAGTCATTATGGTGGTAACTCTACTTAGAAGACTAGAGATCCCCAAGATCTAGGTTCAAGGAGATCAATTAAAGTCCCTAGCGACGGTTCTACGGTGTCAAATAAAACTTTTTGGTACCTTTTAGTGATGAGAATGTTCAGTACCAAGGATAAAGCATTAAGGCGTTGTAATGGTTTCTAATTTTGATACGGGGTATATCAAATAATGACCCGACTGAATATTTTGAGCTCTAGAGTGTCTTTTGGTGGTTTGAGGCCTTGAGTTGTTTGACTTCATGTATTAAGACTTGTACGTGTGGTCGAAATTGAATTTTGGGAAGTTCGGAATTTGTTCGGAATTGATTCGGAAGGAAAATTCTAATTTTGGAAGCTTTAAGTTGGAAGAATTGACTAAGGTTTGACCTTTTAGTAAACGCCCTCGGAATCAAGATATGAAGGTTCCATTAGGTTCGTATGATGATTTCGGATTAGGTTCGTATGTTCGGTTTAAGTATCGTTGGTCCGGAAGCATTTCACCGCTTATTATGAAAAGTTGGCATTTTGAAAGTTTAGAAATTTCTTATGTTTGGTTTGAAGTGTACTTTGGTGTTATTGATGTCCGTTTGGGATTTCGAGCCTTGGAATATGTTTGTATCATGATTTGAGACTTGTACGCAAAACTTTGCATCATTCTGGAATGTTTTGATATGATTTGGGCTCGTTCGTCGAAGTTTAGAAATTGAAAGTTTAAAGAAGGATTTCGATCGTCGATTCGTAGTTTTGATGTTGCTTGGCATGATTTGAGGCCTCAATAACGTTAGTATCGTATTTTCGGACATGTTGGTATATTTGGTTAAGGCCCCGAGTGTCTCGGGCGAGTTTCGGACGGGGTTCTAATCGATTTGAGACTTCTTGAAGCTACTGGGAATTTCTCTTGCTTGTGTGAACGCTTCTACAGAAGCCTGGTCGCAGAAGTGACCTCATAGAAGTAACATAAAGCTTGCAGAAGCGACCAGGGCATCCTAGGCATGTGGTCACAGAAGCGGAGGCGAGCGTGGGCGCATATGTGTGCACAGAAGCGAGGCCACTGCCGCAGGTGCGGGCAAGTGCGCAGATGCGCGAGGCAGTGTCACACATGCGATTGCGTAGGATCGTAAGAACTTCCGCAAGTGCGATGGGCTGCTGATAGTGGACTTCCGAAGGAGCGAGATTTTTCTCGCAGAAGTGAGCTCGTAGGTGCGACTAATTCGTCCGCAAGTGCGAAAGTCGTTGGGCAGTGGGGTGCTTTTTATCCGAGACATAGCCTATTTCTCTCACATTTTCATTTGGTTGGCGCTCTTGTAGGGAAGATTTTCATCATTATGTTAAGGTAACTAATTCTTGCATATTGTGAGTTAAGTACATGGTTTACATGTGGATTTCAACGTGGAAAGTTTTTAATAATTTGGGATATTTGGTGGAAAATATAGAATTTGGTAATCTTGGAATTTGACCACGAAATTGGGAATAAATCATATATTTGAGTTCAAGGTGTCATGGGTAAAGTTATCTTTGAAAGTTTTAGGAATCCGGGCACGTGGGCCCGAGGCTTGACTGTGTTGACTTTTCGAGCGGAGTTGAGAATTATTATAATTGTTAAATTATTAGCATTGGAGTATATTTTGATTGATTTTCACCTTGTTTGACTAGTTTCGAACTGTTGGCTTTGAATTGAGGAGTAAGTGAGGCGTTGGAGTCGGTTATGGAACTTTGGAGCGAAGTAAGTCTACTTTCTAACCTTGTAAGGGGGAAACTACCCTCTAGGTGATGTAATTGTTATGTGCTATTAGTTGTGGGTGCTACATACATACGAGGTGACGAGTGTTCGTACGTAGCTAAAGCATGTTTATGTCCGGGTAGACTTAGGACCTTATCATGTAATATTTGAATTATTTGAAGCATTCTGCTGGGTTTGCGTTGATTTACGTACTCATATTACACTTCAGCACTAATTATGCAGCTATTGAGGCAGGTACTTCAAGTGGTCACCCGGGCGCGTAGACACACTACCCGGAGACTTAGTGGTGAGATACTTTCCATGCTTCGATCCGCATCACCTGGAGTCTCGTTCCCCTATGTTTATTTTGTTCTGTCTATTTTCATTCCAGATAATAGTGTCAAATTCCCAACGTCAGGACCATGATGGCGCCTAACATTTCACTTGCTAGGCAAGCCAACGTTAGAGAATCATTAAGCTAATTTCTATACATTTAAGAAAATAAGGTCAAATAAGCTAAAGCGAAATAAAACGAGTGCGGAATAATATAAATTCCATAATATCTGCTACATTTAGCTAGCGTTTGGCCATAGATTCCCAAATTTGTTTTGAAAAATCTGATTTGGGTGAAGTTTGGTTTGAAGATGAAAATGTGTTTGGCCATCAGTTCTCACAGCATATTTCCCAAATTTATTTTGGGAAAACATGAAACATGACTTATACCCACAAGTTCTAAAAATTATCACAAGTACCCAGCAGTACCATTATTAATAACATTTATTATATTATCGCAAACTATAGTCCTGAACATAAATAAATTTGGTACAAAATTATCAATTTTATAATGAACTACATGATACACTATCAGTTGACCGAGAAGACGAAGCAACATTATTACAAAATAATAAATGGTGGGCTATTTTATAAAATACAAAAGTTTGGGGCAATTTTTAAAAAATATAATAGTTATATTTTGGCCAAAAATCGGCTATTGAGCACGTTTTGGGATTATGGATTTGAGATTTGGGATTTTGCCAAAATGTAGGGAAAATTTATGATCAAACATGTGTTTGCCAAATAAAATCTAAATTTATTTTGGCAAAATCTATGGCCAAACGGGTCCTTAGGATCTGGAGTCACAACTCACAAGCTACTACGATTTATTACAAACAGAGTCTAAAAAGAAATACATTATTCTGAAAGAAAGAAAATTAAAGTAAAGTGACTAGAAAGGGACTCCAGGGTAGGTGAACGCCAGCAGATCTACCTTGGGTTTCCTATCGAATGAGTCCGGCTGCTAACCTCACGATCAGCTCGGGCCGACACCAAAATCTGCACAAGGAGTGCAAAGTGTAGTATGAGTACAACCAACCCCATGTACTCTGTAAGTGTCGAGCCTAACCTCGACGAAGTAGTGACGAGGCTAAGGCGGGTCATTCACACTACAACTTATGTGCCGNTCGCATATGCAACATGCGAATCGCATTTCGAGCCTAGAGATCGCATACCGCAACAGAAAGTTGAGTCAAATTTAAGGAGTGAAATGCGGTCAAATATGCGACCGCATATCCCAAATGCGAACCGAATTTCAATCGCATCTCCATCTGCTCCCTGAAGCCACACTACAAATGCGACGCATGAATGCGATCGCATATCACCAATGCGGACCGCATCTCTCAAATGCGATGAACCTCTGGGACCTTGGGTTTTGATATGCGATGAAGAAAGTAAAGATGCGAATCGCATCCCTGTAATGCGACAGGAATGCGATCGCATATCAGCCTGACAGGGTGTTTTTGTCTGTTTTTCACCCGAATTTCCTGCCCACTATAAAAGGATTTATCTTGGCA
>ML250950.1:0-43978 GCA_005239495.1 Nicotiana undulata | reverse complement strand
ATCTGATGCCCGACTACCGCACCTGCGGAAGATTCATCGCAGGTGCGGTTCCGCAGGGGCGGAATATTTCACGCAGGTGCGGGATCTGAGATGTGTCCCATTTCCGCAGGGGCGGATGTTTGGTCGCACCTGCGGTTCCGCAGGTGCGTGAATAACACCGCAGGTGCGAGTTTTGTGTGGCTGAGCCATCTTCGCAGGGGCGACATTTCCTCGCAGGCGCGAGGTCGCAGGGGCGACAATTCCTCGCAGGCGCGAGGTCTCTCTTGCGTCCAAAAATCCGCAGGTGCGGAATCACTGAAGTTTCTATGCACATTTTCACCGCCTTTTGTCCAGCTTTCAGTACAATTCAACACCAACCTTCATAGCATCGTTTCCCTAAAAATTGAGCAATTATACACTAACAACGACTTCAAATTATCATTTAACAATACAAAATCTAATGAGAAAAGGCTAAAATGAGTGGTAAAATCACCACCCATCAATCGCTTGGGACTTCGCTCCCATCGGGTGGCCCTTGGCCCCAAACATCCCTCAAATTACCTTCAACAGGATGAGAAACTGGCGGCAGAAGACCTTCTCCCCTCGAAAGACCTTCGGCTGGGGAAGAAAATGGTGGCAAGGGAGGAATTTATCTCCTAAGGCTGGAGATCTCGGGTCTGACGGCCCCAGCTTCATCGTCTTTAAACATCTGGGCAGGTCTAGCCTCACAACAAGCTTCCTCGCCAGCCAAAGGTCCATTCCGCTTGTTATCACTCTTCGTCCCCGAGGCCGACGACTCCCCTCCCCCTTCGAGGCAACATGGCTTCACATCAGGGAGCTGTCCTACACCTCTAGAAAGGAAGTTGTTAAAAAGGACAGTTGCTCCTTAAAGGAAAGAGCCTAGTAACACTCACCATGGAGTTTGACCTCCCATCTGCCATTCGACAGATCTCGCCACTTACGCTCGTCATAAGTCGAGCAAGCCGTCATCTTCCGTATCCAATCCGCTAAATTGGGGACCTTGCATGGTGACCACGGGGCCGTTGCATAAGAAGAAAGAAAGCTTTAGTGTAGAGTTAGCATCCACTACAAACCAACATGATAAAAACGCAAGTGTGCCACTTACGTGTGAAATTCCATTCCTCATGGAACGGTAGGAATTTCGTGGAGATGATGCCGATGGTTCGCACTCGGACAAATTAACTCATCCATCCTCGGTCCTCACTTTCCTCACCCCTGGTAACGGAAGACTGGGAGGTCCGACGTTGTAAAGTGACCAAGCCTCTGCAATGCAAGTGTCGGTACAACCTAATGAGATGGTAAGGGTAAACTCGAGCCCGGGCTTTTCCACGAAGAATCTTATCATTAATATGATCCTCCAAAATAATGGGTGAACCTGTGCCAGGGTGACTCGATATCTCTTACAAAACTCGATCACGCCCTATCGAGAGGGCCCGACGTAAAGGGAAATGTGTATACGTTTAAAAATCCCTTTACATGAGTCGTGATGTTCTCTCCCAGGGAAGGTACCTACAGTACCACCTTCTCCCCCCATCTGCAATCTCTCCTCATCGCCTCGAGGTGCTTCCCTCCTATGGATGGGATGGACTTCGATGCATGCCCCCGATGGTCCTGAACGCCAAAAGGTCTCTCTAATGATATATCTCCCCTCGAGACAAAGCATCCCGGGGCCAACTCACCAGAATCCGGCGGTGTACCACTGACCGAGCGGGGAATAAAGAAAGAACCTTCCTCTTGCTAATGAGCAGGCTCGGATCTAGCAGCCATAACAATGGAGAAACAAGAAAAGGTTAAGTAAATGCTTGGGTGAAAGTTTTGAATCACAACAAAGGGAAAAGATGCTGAGGTGAGAAAGGAATATTCTACAAAGGAAGCAATTGCTCAGAGCAGCAAAGCTTTTAAATGAAGGAAATAAATGTATTTATAGAGTAAGCAACGATTGTTCGCCTACTTTGAAGGGCAATTAATTCTGGCCATGCCATTGCCATTTTTTGGGGAAATGAACCAGTAGGACGGTCTCGATCACTTTGCAGATCTCGTCGCTTGAATGACGATGTCCAAGGGCTCGAGGTCCCCAAGCCAGTCTGACCTCGAGACGGTAACCTATCTCGAGGGCCTCCGCTATTGTTATGAGCTCTAAGGGGCCACTTATACCAACTTAATATCGAGATGGTGTCCGATCTCCAGGAGTCCTTTTATCATAGAGGGCTCTAAGGAGCCGCCAGTGTAAATCCATCGTCGAGATGGTACCCAATCTAAGAGATCTCTATTACCACAACTATAGGTTCTTGAGAGCCGCCGATATTAATATTGCCTCGAGACGGTTCCCAATCTCGAGGATCTTCATCACTACTTATACGGTTTTCAAAAAAGAACTATTGTTCCTACTCTAGACAATACCCAATCACGAGGGCCTCTGCCGCTGCAAGTGTATGCTCTAAAAGAAGCTATCAAAAGATCCGCATATGGACCTAGCCCTAGATGGTACCCAATCTCGAGGTCTTTATTATTCTATGAATGGGCCCTAAGAAGTCGACATTGCAATTTAAAGGGTCATTTGTGCACTAAAAAATAATGGGCTTGAAACAAGAATGTTTCTTGCCATTCCCAAAAATATATATTTTCAAGAACTTCTTTACATAACTCCCCTCGGGAGCCCGAATACAGAAGAGAAAGAAGAAAAGAGGAAAAAACTATGGGTGGATCCATTCCTCACCCTCACCATTGTCCAAATCGTTGTCGGAGCCGCTACTGGAGCTTTCGTCAGAAGAAGACGTAAGCGTCGATGCTTCTTCCAAAGCCCTGGCCTTCTCGACCTCAGCAGAAAGGTCGGCGCCCTTGGAGATCGCCTCTTCAAATGCCTGCCTCCTGGATTGGGAACGAGCATGTTCGACGGCCCGAGTCAGCTTCAATTTAGCTTTGTCAGATATCTCCTGGCCCGATTGTTGGCGGCAACAACATCCTTCTTATATGAGTCTACGTGCTCATCGGCCTCAGACTTGGCTGCTGATAGTGAAGCGACCTCATCCTGGGCATTCCGAAGAAGATCTTGGGTCGAGGTCAGCTCTCCCCTGCAAGAAGTCCCTCTCCGAGGCTACGGCCCCGATCCGCTCCTTCAGTTGAAGATTCTCCCTGTCCTTGATTGCAGCCACTTCCCGAAGCTGCTCCACCAGAGCATCCTTTGGCTCAATCTGCAAAAGCGAGTCAAGTTAATAGGTGTCGACTTATGAAAGCAAGTAAATGAACTCCTAGATGCCACGTCACCTACCCGGTGAAGCTGGTCCTTTCTTGGTGAGATCTCTCCAAACTTTCCCGGAGCACGTTTGACTCCTCGCCCTTTCGAGTGGAGGAAGTCTTCAACCTTTTTTAGTTCCGAGGAAAGCTTCTCGAGTTCCTCCTCACGGTAAATAAGTTCAATGTTTAGCTTGGAAAAAACTTTTCCATATGACTTCTTGTTCTGCAACACAAAGGAAGAAGGTTATGCATGAGGAATAAAAACTCGGAATTATGGCCATTATGCCAGGAAAGTCACATGTTCGTAATGCCTCTCGGCCTTCTCAAAAGAGACGGAGGCGTTGAGGTCGGTCTCCTCCTCGATACCTTCAAATAAATCTCTGAACGTGTCATCTTTCCCCCGAGAGATGTCCACATCGGCAACACCCATGTCATGGTCGTCCCTTATCTCTCTTGAGGAAAAGGAAGGGCCCAAATTGGAGCCACCCGCAAAATCAATGCCAAGCCCTTTTAGCTCGTCTAAATGGAATGTACCATGTCCCGCGAAAGGCTCAAGGACTGCGCCCAGGCTTTCTTCGAAGGTCCCCTATGTAAGGGTTTTTCCCACATCGGCCTTATCAGAATCAACGGTCTGATGTTCAGCAGTCTTTAGAGCGTCCACTTTCTACCTTACCCTTTTGGACAATGGGCGGTCGTCTTCATCATCATCTTTGTCTGTGGCACGAAGACTTGCGGCAGCACCCGAAACCAAGACCGTGGCATCGGTCTTAGACTTTCAGGTCTCGGGTTTCTTTATCATAGGAGATCCCACCGATGTCTCTTTCTTCTTTTTCTTGCCCCCGTCAAGTTTCGAAGTTCCTTCTTAACCAGGAGGGGGCGATCTCATCTATAGAGTGTACCCGAGACCTGCATACACGGGATGTATCAGACCTTCCGCCGGAAAGGAAGCTAATGTGAAATTTGACAAAAAAAGGGATTACCATGGTTCATGGCCTACCACCTGGTCTTGGCTAAATAACGCCAAGACCATTTGTTATATGGAAAGGTAGAGTCTATTTTCTTAATCCACCTCGAGAGGTCCTAGATCGAGCTGGGGAACCAGACAGCAGCTGCATAGTCAAAAGAAATCCATATAGAAAGAGAAGAATGGGGAGTAAAAAATGTTCAGTTCCTCAGGGAATGGCATCCTATTGACGGGGATGATGTCCGAGGTTCTAATTCTAACGAATCGGCTCCTCCACTCCTGGCCCTTGTCCTTGTCAATGTTTGCGAAGAATGTTTTCACAGAACGTTACTGAAGCTTAATTCAACCCCCTAGAAAGAGACGGGGGCTGTATAATCTTATTAAGTGGTCGAGGGTGAAGTTCATCCCTTCGATCCGATCAGAGAAATAATGAAGCATATACACTATCCTCCAGAATGAAGGGTAAATTTGACCGAGCGTTACCCGGTACCAGAGGCAAAAATTGAGAATCACTGGGTCTATCTATGGAGATTAAGAGTACACTGGACCCGGGGTGAAAGGGTATGGGTATACGATGAGAAAGCCCGCTTTGTAAGTTACTATCCTTTCCTTAGCGTTGGGGATCTCTATTTAGACCTCCTCCCCCCAGTGGCAGTCGACCTTTACCTTCTCCTTTTCAGATATTATGCTAATATATCTAGACATGGGCTCGCATCGGCCCGGTATGTTAGGAGGTCTATCGATGTTAAGATCAAAGATTGTTTCGAAATCGCCAGGGATGCATTATTCGATGTTCGGTGGTTTCTTTTCTTTACCCTTGGACGAGCGTACGGGGGAAGAGGTGCCCTCCTTTAGAGGCACCGTCTTAGAGGTTTTTTCCATAGCTGTACTGAAGCTTTTGAGAAAAAAAATGAAGGAGTAAGCTCAGAAGTAAGGTGAATGCATACGAAGTTGGAAGATGGCTCTAAAAACATGATGATGATTGTAAAAGTATGGATGGCGTACAAGTGTGGTATTTATAGAGCCATGCAGGAAGCGTTTGAGAAGAGGGAAAATCGAATCGTTGGCGGGTCGTGGGTCTCTCGGTGATCATGTTGACAGCGACCCACGCGCAGCTTTAGAAGAAGGCCATTTAATGCTTTGGCGAGCTGATGTCATGGCGGGGATACCGAAGAAGTAAGCATTCGATATCGTTTCTTATCATTCCACCTCTAAGAAATGCGGGGACTATTTGTATACGGCTAAAATCGGAGAACCGATTTTACGATTATATGGCATTTCATAGCTTATCCGCATAAGGGGAGAGATACCGCTCGAGGACCGACCTTGAGTGTTCCCTATGATCGTCTTTGAGGTAACACAGATCGGTGACTGTCACGAGCAAGTAGCACGTGGGCGAAGGCGACCAAGTCTGCAACTAAGTAGAAGTTCGTACTATGACATTAAATAGTTTTACTAGATACATATCTTTGTAATAAATTCCTATGTACTATGTTGGGATATCCCCTCCTATATAAAGAGGACCCTTATCATTTTTTGCACACACAATATATTCAATAGAAGGAACAAGAATATTCTCTGCTATCTAACTCAAACTTCCTCTATTATCTCTTTACTGATTTTATACTTGCATTTATTGTATTTCATCGATTGTCTTTCATTTATTATTCATCGCTGATCATAAATAGTCTCCTTCGAGATCAATATAATTGTTATAGCCTCATCGATCGCACATCACTAATCCCGAGCCTCGACCTCAAGGACCTATCTCGTCTAGCTCGGAACCCCCGACTCGAGGCAGTCTGGTTTGCCTATCTTCGATTTCATATCGCTTTATCTTATTTCTGTTACTCATACTTAACATCTATCGCTTAACAACTAGCTTTAAAATAAATTGCATATTTTTAGAACCACATAATCAAATATAATTGTAATTACCATTTTCAAGAAAAACACTTACGTCGATTAACTTACGATGAGACTTTAACGTATGAAGATGTGGAATGTAACATCTCATTTTTCGAGCTTCCGTCAATTTATTTATGGCGTAACGTATGAAAATATAGGGTGTAACATTGGATGTAATTGGTATAATTACATAGTTTTGTTATGTTTGTCTGACCAAGTAATTACCTGGTCAGCATGTAATTGGGTGTCATCGAAATGGTGCAATCACACTCTCTAACTCTCAAGGAGGGGTTGATAATTGCTGGTAATTACATGGTGTGATTACAAGGTTATTTTTTGAATCTCATTTATTTTCTTTTTAACTAGTCTCAGGTTACGCGCTTTGCGTGTCTATCCTATATCAATATAATATACTTTTTTTTAAAAATTACTAAAAAACGATAAACAATTTGTTTGACTTTTAAAATAAATGTTAACAAAAAATTTATATGTCCTTGAAAATGATGACTACTAAATATAATATTTAGCTGGCTTAATGAATAAAGAATCTTTTCATGAAAGTTCTTAAATACCTTATTGTAGTTTCTGAGGACTTCTATAGAAATATCTTATAAAAGAATATTATTATTTTTATATTCTAATACAAAAAAAATGTGTAAATACTATTACAAACAAAAAATTGTCAAATAAACTAAACAAAACAAAAATGAGTCTCTCTACCATTTTGGGATTGTGTTATGCTCATTGACAAAATTGATAAGAGGAAACGTAACGCTTAAATGACTTATATTTTTTTCATCAAAAAATTTAATATAGAACATAAGAGAAGTTGACATTTATAAAATTAATTTTAATAATAATATTAGTAGTAGTAGTAGTAGCAGTATTAGTTGTAGTAGTAGTAGCAGCAGCAACAACATCATTAGTAGTAGTAGTATATCGAATCTCTCCATATGCTAATGCTATTCTTATCAAAACAAATTTATGTATCATATTCGCTTTGTGAATTTGAAAATAATTTTACTTATATGATGAATACGAAAATAATTAAATTAGATCTTGTTAAATAGTTAATTCAAAGACTTAATTATTTGTTCCCAACATCAAAGGAAATTACAGATAAGTAGTTTTCACCTATCTCAAATAAGAAAATATTTATTAATTAAACTTTTAGTTGATATCAAAGTCCTAAATATTAGAAAATCAATTAAATTGTATTACTAAATTTTAGAATAATAATCAAATGATTGTTTAACTTACATAAATAAATTCACAAAAAACAAAGAGATAAAGAAAAGAATACAAGAACATAAAAGCATATCAAAACGAACATTCCAAATATATACAGATGCTTGTTGATGCAAAAAATTGGAAAGCATTAATTTTTAATACAAACATTTACCATTTTATTAAATAATTATGATTGTTTTTTTCTTTCATGCAAAAATAATAAATACCAAAAGAAAGATATTTATTTATTTAAAATTTTACTCCTTTTTAAAATTCCTACATATTAGTAGTTTTTACCTAATTCAAATAAGGAAACACTTAATATTTAAACTTTTAGTTGATATCAAAGTTTTCACGACCCAATTTCTATTTTAAGTCGTGATGACGCGCAACACTGACGTTAGGTAAGCCAACACTAATCAACTAATGGGTTCCATTTATCTTACCAAACTTTCCCAATATTTACTTAACTTAAATTTATATCATTCGATAAATGACGAATAACTTAGGCAATTTAAACTTAAATAACCCAAAGAAGTCAAAATTAAGTAATTACACCCCAAAAGAATAATCTACCAATGTGTGTGTCAGGAACTAGTGTCACAAGCATGTGGGCATCTAGTAGAATATACAAAAGAATATAACTACCCTACTCCCCGAAACAGAATAGATAGAAAATAACAAAAGAGAGACTCCAACACGCTGCTGAACGACATCAGAAATGAGTAGCTCACCGTGGAATCTCGGTCAAGTATCAACAACACGTGGCGGACGGGTAGCTATATGCACCTACCTCAGATCCCGTACAATTAAGTGCAGAAGCGTAGTAAAAGTACATAAACAATATGTACCTAGTAAGTATCCAGTCTAACCTCAAAAAAATAGTGACGAGGGGTCGACTTGACACTTACTAGGGCCAAACAATATAATTAAGCATGAGGCTAATCATGGATATCAAGACAAAATAATAAATAATAACAGGAAATGACAAGTTCTTCCATAAATATACAACTCAGAATCGATGTTCTTACCAGGCGGTCGAAGAGTCGGGCGAACACAAAACTTTAACGAGGGAAAATATAGCCACACTAAGGTCATACCGACCCTACCCATAAAAGTCTTGGCGCCAGCTTCAAAAGCCTCAAGGTTAACTCAAAACCTAAGGGTCGATGAGCTCGAGCCACAACCCGACTCGAGGACTGAGCCCGAAACGGTTAACTAAAATGCCTAAGGGCAGACGCTTCAAAAGCCTCAAGGCTAACTCAAACCATGAGGGTCGATGAGCTCGATCCGCAACCCGACTTGAGAATTGAGCCCGAAACGCTTAACTAAAATGCCTAAGGACAGACGTTTCAAAAGCCTCAGGGCTAACTCAAAACCTAAGAGTCGATGAGCTCAAGCCGCAACTCGATTCGAGGACTGAGCCCGAAATGGTTAGCTAGAATGCCTAAAGGCAAACACATAAGATCCTTGGCGCCAACTTCAATTAAAGGTCATACCAACCTAACTCTTAAGAGCCTTGGCGCCAGCTTCAAAAGCCTCAAGGCTAACTCGAAACCTGAGGGTCGATGGGCTCGAGTCGAAATTCGACTCGGGAACTGAACCCCAAACAGTTAACACCAGATTACAGCAGAAGCAATAAAGTTCTATCAAGACCAATTTTGTGAAAGTACTAGGCCCTCTAATTTTGACATAATTAGTCATGTTCCTAATATGGTTAATGAAGCACAGAATGAACATCTGATGAGGATACCAACAAAGGAGGAAGTCAAAGCTGCAGTATTCGAGCTGAATGGAGAGTCTGCTGGGGGTCCAGATGGGTTCACAGGGGCCTTCTTTCACTCATGCTGGGATATAATTGAGGAAGATGTAGTTAACATGGTTTTAGCTTTCTTTTGTGGCCAACAACTTTCCAAACATGTTACACACACAAATATTGTTCTACTACCTAAGAAGAAAGAAGTTGCTACATTTGCAGACATGAGACCTATAAGCCTCAGTAATTTTGTCAACCAGATTTTTTGAGGGTGGTACATGGAAGACTGGTTGGGTTACTGCCTAACTTAATCTCGGAAGAACAAGCAGGTTTTGTCAAAGGTAGGAGTATAGTAGAGAATGTGCTGCTAACACAGGAAATCATTACAGACATAAGGCTCAGAACTAAAGCAGGACCAAATGTGGTTATTAAATTGGATATGGCTAAAGCATATGACAGGCTTTCATGGCTTTTCTTGACAAAAATGCTGAGGAAGATGGGCTTTGATGAAAGCTTCATAGGACTGATATTTGACTTGCTTGGAAATAACTGGTATTCCATTCTCATTAATGGACAGCCACATGGCTTTTTCAAATCGTCAAGGGGGGTGAAACAAGGTGATCCACTCTCTCCCAGCTTGTTTATCTTGGCTGCTGAAGCACTATCTAGAGGATTGAACTCCCTACACAATACATGTTCTTTTTGTGGATTTGGACTCCCTAAATGGAGCCCAAAAATAAATCATTTGGCCTACGCAGATGACACCATAGTATTCTGCTCCTCTGATACATTGTCATTGCGTATGGTGATGAGGGTCCTTGGGGAATACGAGGCTGCTTCAGGTCAATTGATCAACAAAAGCAAGTCTGCAATCTATATGCATCACTTGATCGAGGAGGAGGTGGTAAGAGAGGTTGAAAGGGAAACTGGCATCAATAGACAAGAATTCCCATTCACATACCTGGGCTGCCCAATTTTCTATGCAAGGAGAAAGGCTGACTATTATCAAAGTTTGATTACTAAAGTTATGGACAAGATGCAGTCGTAGAAGGGCAAGTTGTTATCCATAGGGGGCAGAGCTGTACTAATTCGAAGTCTCTTACAAAGTATTCCAATTCACCTACTATTTGCAGTCAATCCACCCAACAATGTGATTAATAAGCTACATAAACTTTTTGCCCAGTTCTTTTGGAGCAGCAATATAGGGGGAACTTCTCGACATTGGGCATCCTGGACAAACATGTGCATGCCCACTGAAGAGGGTGGTATAGGCTTTAGGTCCCTCCATGATGTAGCAAAGGCACTTTTTTGTAAGCTTTGGTGGAATTTTAGAACTAAACCAAGCTTGTGGAGTTCATTCATGAGTCAAAAGTACTGTAAGAAATTAAATGCAATGATCGTACCTTGGAGACGTGGCTCCCATATCTGGAGGAAAATGATAGAATGCAGAGATATAATAGAACATCAGATAGTCTGGAAACAAGGATGGGATCAGCACTTTTTTGGTTCGATAACTGGATTGGAATAGGGGCTTTGTACTTCTTGGTACCTCAACAATTTGGTATAGATGAGGAGTTGCATAATGTAGGGGACTTGGTGGATAACAATGCTTGGAATGAAGGCAGACTATATGCAGCTCTCCCTGAAGAAATAGCACAACACATCATTGAAAATATCCCACCTCCAGATCAACACAATTCCCTTGACACACCTTTTTGGATGTTGGAGACAAGAGGAAATTTCACAATTAAATCAGCATGGGAGTATTTGAGGAGAAGGGCCAACCCTAGGATGGCATACAAGATGATTTGGGTTAAAGGACTACCATTTAAGATTTATTTCTTCATGTGGAAGGTGTGAGAGCTAAGCTACCCTTAGATGACTTCATGAGAAGACTAGGCTACTTCATGCCTTCTAAATGTTGGTACTGTGCAGAGCCTAAGGAGGAAACACTAGTGCACCTGTTTTTTACATCAAATGCAGCTAAAACAGTATGGAAATACTTTCTTCAAAGGGCCGGGATCGCGATTCAAGTATTGACCTTACATCAAGCTATCACTAAATGTTGTACTGCACAGGTCATACCTAGAATTAAGCCTATAATGCAAGATGTACCAGCGTGTATAGTATGGGAATTATGGAAGCGAAGGAACAACTTAAAATATGGGGAGGCAATATCAGTCAACAGGGTCATCTACCAAGTATCATCAACCTTAGAAACACTGGTACAAGTAAGAAAACTAGGAATTCGAGTCCCTCACAGGTGGCAGGATGTACTGTCCATGCTGCAGAACTATGTTCCTAAACCGAGCTGGGAAAAAGTCATATGGGAATGTCTTGACGAAGGCTGGATCAAGGTGAATTGTGATGGTGCAAGTAGAGGTAATCCAGGCAGAAGTTCCATTGGCTTTTGTTTGAGAGTAGAAGATGGTGATGTTAAGTATGCAGCAGGAAGGGAGATCGAGGAAGGATCCAATAATATAGCAGAAGTAAAGGCAATGCTGGAAGCTTTGAGGATGTGCAAAGAGCTCAATTACTCTCAAATCTGGGTACAAACTGACTCGCTACTCTTAACCAAGATCATTGAAGGTGCGTGGGAACCTCCTTGGACAATGGTAGATGAGATAGAGGAGATTATGAAAATAAAGGAGGAGTACAACATCAAGGTGTCGCACACATATTGAGAAGGAAATAGATTGGCGGATCATTTGTCAAATCATGCTTTAGATGAGGGAAACATTGAATGCTACGAGTTTTGGGACCTTGACTCTATTGGGAGAAGGATAGTCAATGAGGATAAACATCAATGGCCATACTTAAGGATCAAAGTTGCAAAAAAGTAGTAGGTGCAATGGGTAAGAAGTCAAGAGGAGAAGCTGGACTGATACATGGGGATAGGCAGGCTCAATGGAGGAGAGGGGGTGGTCCTCAATCAGTTACAAATTCAAATGGACATGATCAAATCAGTATAGAGGAGATCATGTTTATCCAGTGTTCTACTAACTTTGTTGTTTGTTTTGCAGGTACAATCACAGTTCTATTGAGTACCTTGCTAGATTTCTTGGTGGTGGTATCAGTGGATAACACTCAACCCACTAGAAAGATAGGTAAGGAACCCAATAGGACTGAGCTAAGGAAGATGAAAAAGAAGGAACATCAATTGAAGGGGCTCGGAAAGTCTAAGAGAATTGGGCTAAGTCACAGTCTTATAACACAAGAAAAGGAGTTCTCAAGCAAAAGGTACAAAAAGAAGCCATCCTATTTCCTACTAGACACCCTGCTTGTGGTATTGACAGGAGGGACAATAGGAATAAGCAACAACTCAGGGCAAAGTAAAGATAGGAAGAGGATAGAAAGCAAGTGCAAGAGTCTTAGAATGTCTAATCAAAATGGGACTGAATTAAGGAGTTGGATGGGTACTGGGAGAATAAGTGCAGCAGTCACTAGCTACTCAGGAATTAGGACATCAACACTCAATGGAAATGAGCAGCAGGATAATGGGAGCATGCACACAGGAGAACTAGGCAATAGGTATAGAAGCATGCAAGTTAAAGAAGTAGAAAAGAAGCAGAAGAGGTTCAGAATGCATAAACGAATTGGACATACAAGATGGAGTCAAATAAGGAGCTGTAATAAGCAACTCAGAATGAGGAGGAGGCACCAGGTTTCTGAGGCAATACTGAAGAGGGGCCAACAAGAGGAAAGCTGGAAAAGGAATGGGCATATAGGGAGTCAGGCACTAACTACAACAACAAAAGGAAAGCTAAGTCTCGATAGGGAGCAATATATGATGAAGGAGGTGGGCATTTCAGTACTGAGAAGTAAGGAGGATAGGAAGCTTAGAGGGCAGGAGATATCAGTAGACCATTATGTGCAAGTCCTTAGGGAGGAGCACATGATGGTCACCTTTTGGACTAACATAGTGTTCTTTTTTGCAGGAAACGATATTTTATCCATACCTTGTCACAAATTACGACCTCTATGGGTGGTATTAGTACTATGTACTCATTCCCTTGAGGAAGGAAATGTGACATGCTCATGTATGGATAGCAACAGAAGGAAGAGGCTTAAGGGTGATGGGATCACGTATAGATGCTGGTTATGTTCAACAGCAGCAGGGCACACCCCTATACGAAGGCATGGAAGAGATCAAAGAAGAAGCCACCCGACACTGGAGGCAGTTACACAACACATGGAATACGACATGCTCATTTGCACCTCAACTGGGTGGGTAATACAGCAGCAAGTAATGCAAGCTGGATTGACACAATCACAGGACACACATCCATCAATTATAAGACAGCCTCCCAAGCAATGGCCAAACGAAAAATGAGTTGGAGGACACTATCTTGACACTTGCAGTGTTTACAACATGGCTAGGGGGAGGAATACATTTTGAGGATAGATGCAGCAGCAGCCTCAAATGTGGGTGACGCTGAGTGAACTTCATAATTGGAACTGGCTATGCGTGCAAACATTTCACACCAACAATGTGGCTACGCAGTGCAACAAACAAGCAGACACTTAGACTATTTGGGTTTATGCATTATTCAGATCGACTAATTTGTTTTAGTTTTATTGGTAGTGGTAGTATAGTTACAATGTGTAATATCAACACTGGGCCGCTTAAGCCCAAGGTTGATTATAGGATCGATGTACGGACATACTCTAGCGTCATATAGCTAGTAGGACAACATGGACCTTGTTATTTACTATTTATTAAATAAAATAACTACTAGGCTCCTAGCCTAGTAGTATAATTTGCTATATAAAAAAAATCAAAGGAAGAAAAATAGGGTTGGAAAAGAACAAAAAGTGAGGGAGAGAGAGCGTCGAAAAGATGCTTATTTAATACAAATAGATACCATTTAATTCCTATTACAAAGGGATACTTATTTCATGTTAATTTGTATATATTTGATAAATTGTATAACAACTTGTAATTAAGTTAACTTTAATAGTAAGGATAAATAAATTTCAAAGTAGTATAGATAAGTAAAATTCTCTTTATAAAAGACTACAAAATCAATTGAGTGGTCTCGCTGTATCTATGAACTCACAAATGAGAAATGACTTTGCGCTGCTCCACTGTGTAATCCCTGTACAGAGGCGGATCCAGGATTAAATATGCATCAATAACTGGGTTCACAATTAGATATTTATAAATATTTAATGAATTATTTAATACAAATACAAGGTCTCAAAAGTTACTGGGTTCCCGGGAACCCGTATTCTATTCTCTAGGTCCGCCCCTGTCCTTCTATATCATTTTACATGGCTGTGTTTACCTGCTCGTATTAGAACTTACGATCCTAAATTTATTGTGACATTTTTATATTATTAAGGGTAAAGTAGAAAGTTTAAAGATAAAAAATTACTAAATATAAAAAGGTAACTTTCTTTTATGAACGAACTAAAAGAGAATTTTTTTTATTTATTTTTTGATCTTTTTAAAAAAAATAGATAAAGTGTTTATTATCCTGTCGAAGATAGTCCAGATTCAAAACACATCCGTCCTTGAAAAGAGAGGGTAAATTAAAAAAAAGAAAAAAGGAGAGGAAAGAGCTTTCTTCATAGAATGAAGTACAGAAGTATCAAGTATGTACAGTGAAGAAATGGCTGAAAGAAACAAAGACAAACTAAGCAAGCAGTCTGGTGGAATTAAGAAGCTATAAATAGACAGAAAAAGCCAAAGAGAGTGGGTATTTCAATTATTTTCAGGAATGCATGATCTAAGAAGCAAAAGTAGAGAGTTGTGACTTAGTGGTAAGGGGGGAAGAAAGAGAATATTTCAAAGACATGAGAAGCACGTCGCTAAGGCAAAATGAGAATATTTTCCAAATTGGTAATGCCTGGCACGTACTCCCGCGGTTTGCCCTTAGAGAAATATTCAATTTTCAAACGGCATGGTCTTTGAATAAATAAGAACCAAATTTGTACTTCACCAACAGGCAATTCATAACCATCAAAAAGCCATTCATAAACAAAAGAAGCAAATTAAATACTAAATTTGCATCAAATTCTTGATCGTAACCATGGCATCTCTTAATCCATGGGGAAAGCTCGACCAAATTCAGCATGATAGGCTCATGGCTCGTCGAAAGACAATGAAGAGAATCGCCATTATCGCCATATCCTCCATTGTTCTTGTGTCCATCATTATTGGTGCAGTGGTTGGTGGTGTTTCTCACAACAAAAACAAGACTTCCCAAAATGACAATGGGTCGTCAATTGCCTCGAGCATTAAAGCAGTATGCAGTTTAACCCTGTATCCAGACTCTTGTATCTCCAGCATTTCACCATATGCTGCAAAAGGCAATAATCTCAAACCTCAAGACATCTATAAGATGTCCGTCCTAGTAGCCCTCAACGAGCTCTCTGGTGCCTCGGACAAATTCTTCCAGAGTGAGGCATTCAAGAACATTAATGATCCAGCAGCCGCCAAAGCTCTTGAGAGTTGCCATGAGCTTTTATCGCTTGCATTGGATCACCTGAATGATACATTGTCAGTTGTTGAGAACTCATTACTCAATGGCTTTGTTGATCTAAGAACATGGTTGAGTTCTGCAGGGACATATCAGCAAACCTGCATTGATAGTTTTGAAAATGTCACTTCAATTGCCTTAGGCAAAGCTGCAGGGCAGAATTTGAAGAACTCCACCGAGTACACCAGCAACAGCTTAGCACTTGTAACCTCATTGGAACAATCCGTTTCAAGTTTAGGCGTCATTGGGAGGAGGCGTTTGATGGAATTTAGCGGCGGGGATGAGTACCCGAGCTGGTTATCCTCAAATGACAGGTATCAAATTGTGTTACCAACTCACTAGTGCTAATTACTTAATTATATTATATCTCAACAGTAGTTTCAATTACATAACTATACTGTGTCTCGACAACAGGAAATTGCTTCAGAAATCAGCACCAAAGATAAAGGTGAATGCAGTGGTGGCTAAAGATGGTTCAGGGAAGTACAAGAGCATAAAGGCTGCACTCAAGGCTGCACCAGAGAAGAGCAAGAAGAGATATGTGATCTATGTGAAAAAGGGTATTTACAAAGAGAATGTGAGAATTGAGAAGACTAAATGGAACATTATGATTATTGGTGATGGAAAAGTTGCTACCATCGTTTCAGGTAACCGTAACTTCATTGATGGAACCCCTACATTCAAAAGTGCCACATTCGGTAAGTACCTCAATGCGACTCTTTCAAATCTTCTTTAGTACAAAACGTGATCATTCCTACCTAAGTCTGACCATTCTGATTTGTTTGTGCAGCCGTGTTTGGTAAGGGCTTCGTGGCACGCGATATCGGATTTGTTAACACAGCTGGTGCAGCCAAGCATCAAGCAGTTGCCTTGATGTCAACTGCAGATGAATCCGTCTTCTACCGCTGCAAAATGGACGCTTTCCAAGACACACTTTACGCTCATTCCAACAGACAATTCTACAGAGACTGTGATGTCTATGGAACAGTGGACTTCATTTTCGGAAACTCGGCCGTTGTCCTTCAGAACTGCAACATTTTTCCAAGAAAACCAATGAGTGGCCAACAGAACACTATCACAGCTCAAGGCAAAGTTGATCCAAACCAAAACACTGGAATTTCTATCCAAAACTGTACCGTTAAGCCCTGGGGCAACCTTACTGGCATCAACACTTTCTTGGGACGGCCATGGAAGAATTACTCAACAACTGTTTTCATGCAATCAAATTTGGGAGGTTTCATTCATCCAACTGGATGGATGCCATGGGTTGGAACCACTGCTCCAAATACTATCTTTTATGCTGAGTATAAGAATGTTGGACCTGGGGCTAATACCAAGAACAGGGTCAATTGGAGAGGCTTGAAATTGAGACTTACAAGTAAAATTGTAAGCAAGTTTACAGTTAAGCCTTTCATTCAGGGAGACAAATGGCTTCCAGCAGCCGGCGTTCCATTTAAAGCTGGCCTTTAATACCTATATATGGAGAGTTCATAAACACTATTTGACTCTTCTATTCTTTTTTTTATGCTTTCATTTGATTTTGTTTTCAAGTATATCTTCTGCTGATTTTCTCTCTTTGTGGGGCTGTTGTTACACAAGAATTATTTGTCAAGGTGATTCAATTTTAAATGAGAATTTACAAAAATTCCAAATGGAATGACGAGGAATGAGCTTCTTGATCTTTAATCTTTCTAATTAATAATCTATGGTCAACAAGGTTAGTTATATTTGTTTACCCTTAAAAAATGATAACAATTGAATTTATACGCGGTTTTAAGGATATGTTGACTAATTCAATACAAGCGATTAATGACGTTAGATAAGCAGACAAAAGTTAGATTAAACAGCCAAACCAGTGCTGATACCGAATCCGGGCTCGGTTAAAAGCTTAACAAGCAGCCTGCCTTCGATTCAGAGCAAACACTTATGAAGAACTTATGAAAAAGATAAGAACCTTGAATAACGTTAGGAACAGAGAAAACATATGTGAATTGCCTTGGTATGCGTGTTACAACGTGTGTATTGAATAATAATCTTCCCTTTACATAATAGGAGATTTTACACTAAGTACAATTCTACAAAAGGTAAAGACCTTCCTTTTCACTAATCACTGATCAACTGCTGATATGGGTCGGATTCACGTCGTGATATCTTGTCGGGCGCGGATTCACCTCTCATGGTCCCTCATACAATTTTCGGGCCACCTCCGGCCGTCTGAGTAAGAGCTACTACTTTCTTGGCTAACGCCGACAACATCATTAAGGTTTTTCTTGTTTCTCTGGGTCCCATGAAACCCTAACTCCTGATATCTTTCCGATTTCTTCTAGATCTGCCTTAGATCTGTGTGTATCATGAAGCTTTTTACATGTTTTTCTTTGAAGAACCTTCCTATTTTAAACGATCTTTCATCTTCAAGCTAGGGTTTCATAACCCTTTCTTTTAAATGGTTTTCATACAATTTTCCAGTATTCTCTTAAGATTTCTATTGTGTTTCATGATTTTATTGAAGTCTCTCTCTTTATCTGAGTTGTGAAAACCCTAATCTTTCACCTTGGGTCTCGGAATACATGTTTGCATATGTACTTACGAGCTTTATGATTCTATGAAGTTTTACCCTATGGTGTTCGTATATGTTTCTGACTTTCTTACTCTCTCTACGTGCCTCCATGTTTACCCTGTAATACACAACTTGTATGATTTTACTCTACTGAGATTGCTAGGGTTTCAGTGTTCTTGAACATTGTCTATTTAGCTCATGTTATTTTTCCTTTAGCTGATACTGGCCTTATTTGAATCCTTGATTCCTTCATATTAGTATCTTTCATTGATCTCTTAAGGTAATACACTACTGATTTTTGACCCATGAGTTATTCACTTGCCTTATTTGATTAATTCTACTGTTTAATCGATTTTTAACTAGGATTTTCCAAACCTAGACCAATTATTTGTTCTGTATGCTGAGATTATTTTCCTGTGTGGTATTCCAATCATACGAGATACTTTCCTTAAGTTATTCTAGTTTCCTGTAATTTGAACCTCAATCGCGGATTTCCTGCTGATTTCCGTCATTCCCTGCTTATTTTCTATCACTTCGCCTTAACACAATGTTGCATATATCCTATTTATTCATCTAGACATCCTGCTCTAGGACCTTTATGAAACATCTGAAATCTTGTTGTTTGAGACGTGCTAATTATCTGCTTATTTGTGGAGGTAGACATGAGCCCTTCCATTGTTCTTTTACCTGACAGTCCTATATGTTCTTTCGCTCAAATTTTCTCCTTTAAATAACTTAGGAGAGTCTAGAACCGCCTAAATTTGAGGTCCTAAACACCTCCGGGACCATAAGGAAGGGACGGGTACCGCACACATAGAGTTCGTTTAATTAAAACCGCTTATATAACCGCTAAGGGGAAGGTAATTGGGTAGTAAAAGGATATGATGGCATGTGCGCTAAAGCCACGTGTAACCCCTCTAGTTAAGGAAGGTTTACAGGGTATTGTACGGATGTGATCCTATAGGCTAATAAACATAGGACTTCCCTTATTTTTACACATATGTGTGTATAGACTACTTTATCAGTTAAATGACTAATTCACATAATAAGTTTGGCCGGGACCCACTGCAGACCTCGAGGGGCGCCCATAACCTTCCCCTTAAGGTAATTTCAAGCCCTTACCCAATATCTGGTGACACAAACTGGTTTTTATGAGTTATTTGCAATAGGTTCCCTAACGCACCTTAAATCTGTTAGGTGGCGACTCTTCAACTTATGTACCCCTTTCCCAAAAGGAAACGAGTTGTCCCGATGAATGTCAAAACCCTGACTTCCGCTGCTAAGAGGAAAAAAGGGGGCGCGACAAAGTCACCCTATCCCATATAGGTCCAATAGCAAAACATAGCTGAAATTTCGCAATCCAACCTAACCCATAAACCTTAGAACCAAATCTCCACTTCTGAAATAATCTATAAGATCAAAATTCCACATCTATAAACTGAATAAGTTTGAACACGCTGTGTCAAGCCATATTCGTACCCAAGATGTAATCACATGATATACCGCATGACTCAAACACTCATAGCAATAACTCCTAATCACAATAGCTACTCAAAATAACCCAATACCGATAAATAACCTCTCATCAAGCAAAGCCTCGTTCTAACACTTTCATATACTGTCAATGATGAATGAAACACGCAGAAACTAGTAACCATTCGTCCGATCAGCCAGTCATAGAGCTCCCCCTTATTCGACATGAACTATAGCAGATTTCTAAGCCAACTTCCGATATCATCCTTCCAGCCATGCCATAGTCAATTATGATAGTATTCATTCTAGGTCCCATGACCACTGCTCATCCAACATGACCACTTTGATAACATGACATGTCAATACAATCCAAAGTCATAACCTGTGCAACTCGTGCACCCATTAGCATCCCAATATATTAAATTATAGAAAAGATTCACACGAGAAGACTATCCCGCCAGCTTAACAAGTACCATTACAACACCATGCTAAGAGCCTGACACACATCGTAAAACCAAAACACACGAATTCGACAGCAAGGATCATACATCTAAACGCTGGTCCACATGAAATACTTCAAGCCACCTTGCTCAAAATCAATAACCATGCGCAATTCGACATCAAGTACTCAAAGTACATTATCATAACCACGAGGAATCAGACGATACCACACCACACGAACCCAAAAGAACATAACCAATACGTCTCAATCCCGCAATACCCAATTACTTACCTTACTTAAATCCCGCTATAAAGCCCAAATAGAACTGCACCATATGTGCATATAACCAACAATTACAACTCCTCGCAACACCGAAGAGTAACTCATAGATCACTCGAGAACACAAATAAGCTTAATGACAATCAAATGGTACATCCCTCAACAATAGCAATTCAAAGTCAACAATTCCGACCCGGTGCAAAACATTCATCCATACTGGGCCTACCAATGGTCCCTAAATCAACCATGCTCACTCGCAACAGATAGGTAACTCCCAGAAAGCTCACAATGACTGAATCTTGGCACATACTAACATCTAACTAGCTTTGCTTGCATCTTCACAGTCCACAACCGCAAAATAACCTATTTATGAGAACTCTTAGTCTCGAATTCCATGAAGCGCACGAATCAACATGTCTGATCCCAACTCCACCACTTGAATATAAAACTCACCTCTAACACTCTATCATTCCATGATGGATACCCGTATACTTCTTCTGTGCTACCAAGCAAACTTGAATATCAGCAGTCGATCCAACAATAGAGCGTCGCAATACCAATGAAGCACCCTTAACTAAAACACATAGCCCTTTCTAAAATGTATACCCTCATCAAGCCGTACCAATTAGTGATATCATTTATCTAGTCATCTGAACTGCCCATGCTACCTAAAAATTTATGACCTTCTTTCCAGAACTGAACCGAGACCTCACACGTGTAAATCTCAACTCTACACAGCATACTACATACACCATGCCATCCAATGATAAATAGGAGAACATACTTAATACCTACCGAGCCACAAGGAACTACGTGCCCAACTAGCCAAGAACTTTACATTTGATTCCATCTAGAAGCAAAATCACTATACATCACATGTTCCTCACGCCAGTAGATAATATACATCTCTAACCATGGTAGAAACCATCAAGAACTCTCTGAATCCCATTTGTGCGACACCAAACCATCAGGACTGAATCCTTCTAACTCAACCAACCTACACAGGTCACCAAAGCCCAAGAGCATTGCAAAGAAACACGTGAAATAAAACTCATTGCCTCGTAAACACCCCAAGAACTAATCATATCTCTTACCATGCCTACTACCAAGTTGTCCTATTTATCCTAGTTCCTTCTGACTTACCTTCGAATTGATACTTCTCCTTGCTATAATACTGCAATTGTCAACCCAGACTCACCACACGAGACCCAAGCATAAAACCATACAGTCTAAGTCTCATAAGCCGTTGAATACTCTCTCGAATATCCCCAAAGCACCACATTCAAAATACTTACCCTGAAGAGACTTCCTGCGAATCTAAAGCCATTACATTCACCTTCATGATACTTATGTGTAGAATCCATGATAATGTAGAAATTCCACAAGTCTTGACAACCTCCAACGTAAATCTTAGTATCTAGTCGAATACACATCTTGAAGATTCCCAGTTGTTACATATAACCTTGAATCCATCAAAACCATTCTCGAGAGACATCCACTCTACGCAAATCTCAATTAAACTGATCAAACAGACCGAACGACCTGGCCCCATTTGTACACCAACATACTAGGGAGTAATCCACACTTCGAAGCAACCAAGCAAATTCCAACTATGCACACACTAAACCTTTTACAATTACGACTCAATCATTCAAAAAAACCCATTTACCCATAGAGTACATTACAACCTGTATCAAGGAATTTCAGCTACACGTGTCATCCCCGATCTCAACCCTTGTACGTTACAACTGATTCACAAGTATACCTCAAACTGAAACTGATACGACACTTAGACGTGCAATCAACTTATCAATAGTAGACTCCCCCTCTTAGCTCAAAGCCATAGGTCAAAACACACGAAAACTCACAATGCCCATATGCTACCACCGCCACTATAACACAATGAGATTCATTAATTCCTTCATAAGCTCATATAACACAAACCATCTAATATCTCAAATCATCTGTAAATCTCGCATTCACCATTTCAATAGCCGTGCCAACTTCTATTGATACCTAATTTTTTCTCAAACTATTTTTTAAATTTGCATATATACCTTAAAATCACTTTTCATAATAATTGGCATTTTTCCATAATTTTACCAATTTAATTTCCTATTTATTTAGTGTTTTATATTCAATAATTATTCATAAATTGCATTACAAATAATTTCAAACTATTTCTTAGCTCAATATACCATTCTAGTCCTGTCAGGATTTAATTCTTTCATAAATTAGCCAATTTTGGCATTATTTAATTATAATTACAACAATTTTACAATTATAGCCTAATCGTATATTTTATACCATTTTAATCACTAATTAGCCGCTTTATATTTTTTATATTACCTAATTACCTTAATTGTATTTATTTAACTTCAATTTAATTTTTATACTATTATTAGCTATTTTTATTTAATTATTTATCTATTTTAATGGGTATTTAACTTATACCCATTTCTTAATTTCAATTTCAGTCTTATTTACCCAAACCCACAGCCCAATTAAACTGACCCAACAACCCAAGGCCCAATCCCTAAATACCCGACCTAATCCCCCGTTTCAATCTGAGCCGTTGATTAATTCAAATCAACGGCCCAGATCAAAACTTACCAAAATTAATTAAGACTTACCCCCCCCGACCTCTCATTTGCCCGGTCGCTTATTCTCTCTATATCTCTCTCTGGTTCTCTCTAGAACCTGCCCTTGCCTCCCCTCTTCAATGAAGTTCGTTCGTCTTCTCCGGCTAGTCCCCTCGCCGGAGACTATGGCCTCCCATCATCTCCTGGCTACTGCTTCATCCTACACCGGTCTAATGACACCCTAAGGCCCTCAGGCGAACCTGGAGTGGTTCACTCACCTCTCATGGTCCCTTATGCCATTTTTCGGCCACCTTCGGCCGTCTGAGTAAGAGCTACTACTCTCCCGGCTAATGCCGGCGACATCTTTAAGGTTTTTCTTGTTTCTCTGGTTTCCATGAAACCCTAACTCCTGATATCTTTCCGATTTCTTCTAGATCTGTGTGTATCATGAAGCTTTTTACATGTTTTTCTTTGAAGAACCTTCATATTTTAAACGATCTTTCATCTTCAAACTAGGGTTTCATAACCCTTTCTTTTAAATGGTTTTCATACAATTTTCCAGTATTCTCTTAAGATTTCTATTGTGTTTCATGATTTTATTGAAGTCTCTCTCTTTATCTGAGTTGTGAAAACCCTAATCTTTCACCTTGGGTCTCGGAATACATGTTTGCATATGTACTTACGAGCTTTATGATTCTATGAAGTTTTACCCTATGGTGTTCGTATATGTTTCTGACTTTCTTACTCTCTGTATGTGCCTCCATGTTTACCCTGTAATACACAGCTTGTATGATTTTGCTCTACTTAGATTGCTAGGGTTTCAGAGTTCTTGAACATTGTCTATTTAACTCATGTTATTTTTCCTTTAGCTGATACTGGCCTTATTTGAATCCTTGATTCCCTCAGATTAGTATCCTTCATTGATCTCTTAAGGTAATACATTACTGATTTTTGACCCATGAGTTATTCACTTGCCTTATTTGATTAATTCTACTGTTTAATCGATTTTTAACTAGAATTTTCTAAACCTAGACCAATTATTTGTTCTGTATGCTGAGATTATTTTCCTGTGTGGTATTCCAATCATACGAGATACTTTCCTTAAGTGATGCTAGTTTCCTGTAATTTGAACCTCAATCGAGGATTTCCTGCTGATTTCCGTCATTCCCTGCTTATTTTGATAGCCAATTATGTTGTCACACTGATTCTTAAGACATTCCTTAATTGATATGTTATGTATCTAGCATAATTACCTGCCCTATATTTGTATTAGTTTGAAATATTTCCTTATGTATTACATGCCAGCCATGGATTTCTTTCCTTATTTGGTCACTTGTCTTTACCGTTTGAAGTTGACTCCCTTTATTAGAGGTAGTACTTAGACTTATTGCTTGTTAATTGATTTTGATTCCTTTAATTGCTGCCTGACTTTGATCTGTACCTTATTTACTAATGTTCTTTAAAAACGAAAGGGAAAAAACTATATATACACTCTATTCATTCATTACACACACACAGACATAGATACAAAAACTGATCTGTGCACTCTCTTTTACAAAGAAAAGGGTTCTAGACTCTCTTCACCCTTTCTTCTGTGCTACTTGCTATTACTTTAAGTGAGCCGGCTGTAAGCCAAAGCTTACTACTGTGTATCTCCTATCTTTGCTTGCATTATTGCTTTCTTTATCATATTGGTATGTTCTGATTTAAGTTCCAGTCATCAAACTAACATGTTTCTATTGATAATTTAGTTCCTTGTATTCCTGATATGTTTCTACTTGTGGTTCTGCTGTCCAACATGCAATTAGAATTCTGAATCCCCTTATACATGTCTATTTTCACTTTACTTTGAATGATCAATGTGACTCTCTGCACTCAGCCTCTGTTCTTTATGTGCATCTCCACGCCTATGACTAATATGTTAAATTCAATCGTGATGTCAGTGGTTTGGTTGATATGTTTCTCTAACTTGACACTTAGTCATATCCCTGACCTCCCCTGAATCTTTAGGAACCCTTGTATTATGTGTCTATGTACTAATCTGCCTACTTCACAGGCTGTGTATTTGTCCCTCAAACCTCTCACCTTTGTTTTTGACTACTGGGCCACCCTAGGTCCTTTATGTGATGCTGGCTTTGTTTTGTTTTGAGTTGGAAAACTGTTTTCGTCAATTGAACCTTTGCTGATCTTTACTAATAGTCCTTCCTCTCTTAAACTGTTTTTCAACACTGTTTTACTTAAACTTCCTAAATTATGGGCACATCTCACTCTACTCCTAGTTTCTTAAGTTTAGCCCCTTCGTGTGAGCACTGCTTTGGGGACCCTTTGAGTACCCTCTGAACTCTGACACACAAGGCTGGTATTCCCACACTTCACTTACTCCATCTTGGCTAGGAAACATGGGTGTCAGCACTTCTTGGGATCCTCCGAGGTCCTTAAGAACTCTGACACACCTGGATTGTAAAAGGTTATGGAATATGGCATTAAGACCTGGAGACTTGGGCCTATTGGTAGGCTCCCTATAGTGTAACTTCTTAATTTTATTATTTACGTATGTAAGTCGTGTAACACTGGTCTGTAATAACTGATTGTATAAACGATTTTGGGGTTGGTTAGTGAAATGGGTGGGTATGCATACTTAATATAGACGCGGGTAGAAATCATTCCTATAGGTTTACTTTTCCTATATGTGCAATAGCCGCCATGCTTAGGAATAACATGCCAGTCATGCCTTATATACCATGACAATTAGGTTTATTTATTTCAGCATTTCATCATAATGGTATTCACTTAGAAATCATGTTCATAGGATCTAATAACAACAAGAACTGCTAATATGTGATTCTGTTCACACCAATTGTGTTTTGTTAAAAAATCCTGCTTTAGGACAAATGTGTTAATAAGCTTCAATCTTGTTTCATAATGCCACATACTTAGAGATCTTGTTTTCTAGGACAACATTAATAATATGTTATTCCAAATAGTCTCCTGAAAATGTGATTACTGCGCATTTAGAAATCATGTTCAGGAATCTTCCATACGCCTTATTCTGCCTCTTTATTGTGCATTTAGAAAATCATGTTCAGGAATTCTGCATATATACCTTTGCACATACATTAGATATCATGTTATAAGGCTGTATCCACCCAGCCTAATTACTGATGTATAATAGGTATAAGAACTTCACTTAGTTCCTCTAAAAGAAAGCTGGTAATGCCTTTATGATTCTAGACACCTAAAACAATTTGTTTACTAATGTTATTTGAACAGTTCCCGTAATAATTGGTAAACCTAGGCAAGCTTTAGGTGCTGGATCAGTTAAAACTGGAAATCATCTTTTCACACATACTGTTTGACTAACAACAGGTTAAAATCAGTATTCAGAAATTCGTACAATTCCTTCCCTAAAATCAGTAATAAAACTGCCTCGTTATTGCATCCTCGCCTAGACATCATGCCTTAGGTCCTGAAGTTAGAAAGGCCTTACTAGTATTTGAGTTGTGCTAATTATGTGCATAACCTTTGGAGGAATACTTGGGCCTCATATCTGCTCCTATTTGTTTTTCCCCTTATTTGCAGTCCTAATTGTCTTTGCTTGTCGCTTAGAATTTGTCCTTTAAACCTAGGGGTCAGCCTAGCACCCCATTTAGGATAGTAGTCCTAGCCTCCTCCGAGACTGATAGGATGGGACAGGTAATAGAACGCAATAGAGTTCGTGACCAACACACACTTTAATTACCTTCACGGGTTGGGAAAGGGTAGAATATGGATATGATGACCGGTGCGCTAATACCACGTGTAGCCCCTCTCTGAAGAGTGTCTATCGGGTATTGCATTGATGTGATCCATATTGTTTCAAACCTAGGATGTCATTCTCTCAAATGTTTTATGAGTTCTTTCGAAAGTTAATAACTTCAATGCTTATTTGAAATCCCCCTCTTATTTGAGCTTTTACTTCCTACTTTCTTATTGTACAAATTCACGAAAACCATTTGACCGGGAACCACAGCTGTGGATCCTGAGGGGTGCCTAATACCTTTCCCTTGGGATAATTTCAAGCCCTTACCCAATCTCTGGTAATGCAAACTAGTCTCATGAGTTAATCACTATAGGTGCCCTTACGCACCTTAAAAATCGTTAGGTGGCGACTCTTCTTTTAACCCTCTTCCTTTAAAAAGAGTTGTCAGAATGTCATAAACCCGATCTCCGCTTAACGGAAAGAGGGGGCGCGACAACATGGCAACTCTGCTGGGGAGTATACCTAGGCTTTTACCATTACAAATTGTTTCGTGAATTTGGACCTTATTTCACCTTGCAGAAAATGAGGCATGAAGTACCCAGATTCGGCATGGTCGCCAATATTCACCCTAGGCTGCTGACTTGGTGGGAAGACCTCCACTCTAGTGACAAAACTCTCGTCAGAAAACACCTGGGCAATCTACCATCTCTTCTAGATATCCATCCAAACAAAATGATGATGGAGGCTGCTACTCTGTTTTGGGATTGCGATAGGTCCGTGTTACGCTTTAGGAACATTTAAATGACACCTTTATTAGAGGAGATAAGAGGATTGGCCGGTCTAGCTTGGGAATCTCCGGGGTTGCTGATGCCTGAAAACCGCACAAGCAGGGGTTTCCTCAAAATGATGGGTCTGAAGAAGAATCCAGAATTGGTGTGTCTGAAGGATTCATATATCCCTTTCAACTATTTGTATGAAAGGTACGGTCACAGCAAATCATACCGCACCTACCAAGACGAGTTTGCCATCACCTCTCTAGGACATATCCATCGTCGAGTGTTCGTGTTTATGGTGTGCTTTTTGGGTTTGATTGTGTTCCCAATGAAGAAGGAAAGAATCCATACTAGGTTGCCCATGGTAACTAAGATGCTAATGGAAGGGATAGACGCGCAGGACATCAGCATTGTGCCCATGATCATCGCGGATATGTATCGGGCCCTAGAAATGTGTCAACGGGGAGCAAGGCATTTCGAAGGTTGCAACTTATTACTCCAACTCTGGCTCATGGAACATCTACAAAAGGTGAATACTGACAAGACATCCATCGAAGGATTTGGGATGAGCATATCGCTTTCTATCACCCCAAAGTGAATGAACTATATTCCCACATGTTCGCTCAGCCGGAGAATGCCGAAGGATGGGTTGAGTTATTTGGTAACTTAACCGAGGATCAGGTTCAATGGATGTTTGAGTGGTTTCCGACAGACGAGTTCATCTTTCGGTCCCTGAGACGCTTCATTTCTGATACTGATTGGTCTGAGGGGGACATACCCTTACGTCCCTCTGCGAGTTATGAGACAAGCGGGTAGGAAGCAGGTCATACCTAGGGTCGAGAAAATTAGCCATCATCGAGCAGACTTTCAGAATGATGACATCCCTCACAAGTGCCAAGCTCAACACCTATGGCACTGCAAGATTAGGCTTGAGAAAGACACCATCAAGCCAAACAAGTATCATGCTGGTTGCACTCCTTTCTATTTAGGTTAGATAGAAGAAGATATGTAGGGCCAAGTCGAGCCACGATTCACTCAAGGTCACCGGGTTATAGATGAGAAGGCCGAAACACGAATTAAGTTCAACCAGCTGCACAAGAGGATCCGCGAATGCGAGGATGATCATCACAAGATACACGAGTCCAATAAAAAGCTGATCGAGGAATGGAAGGATATGGCTGTCAGCACCAATAAGAGGCTGGCATACTTGGAACGAGGTATAGTTGAGCTGGAAGAGAAGTTCATCAAAAGGATTGAGACTTGCCAAAAGGCTGAGGGAGCTGAAGGGGGATACCTAGCTAGAACCTACCTATTGTTGGGACTTCGCGAATTGGGAAAGCTGATCGAGGGAAGCATGAATGCCTAATTTGAGGAAGGTCCTTCTGGGACCAAGTAGATAGGGGTGTCTTCTTTTGTCTTCTTCTTTGATGTAATAAGGCCTATGGCCATTAGGAACTTTTATTTTTTCGCGTCGTTTTGAGATTTGTCTATTTTCTATCAATAAAATAAGGCATTTAGCATTTTAAGTTCTCCAAATCAATTTGTCGCTAGGCCTACCTCGGGCACAAGAGGTCCCCAACTTAGGATACGCTTTACATTTCTGCATTACTTGTTTAATTACAACAATGTTTTTCATAATCCCCACTGACTCGGTTACCTTTTGTTTTTGTTTCTCTTTTAGCTATTATCCCCTTCCCCAAAGGTTAGTTCGTGTATTCTGGCATCATCCGCCTACCGCACAAGATCCAAAGGGCCTCCACCTACTCCTCCTCTCAGCCCTCCCAAAGGTAGAAACAAGGGCAAAAGTAAGATGGCAGAATCCAGTAGTATCAGGAAGGAAAATACGGTTGAACAGGTAGAGGCCATTGACGACCGGGGTATTCAAGTCTTGCATGAGAATATTCCACCATTAGAACATAAATTGATGAAATTTCAAGAGGAGCTCGCCAGGTCCGAAATTTGGCCAATGTGTCATTTTCCCTTAACGTCCCAGACGTCAACCCCACTACTCCACAGAATATCCCAAAGAAACAGAACCATCCCATACCTCACCATCATGACACTTCCCCAAGGAACCAAACTCTCCCTGCACAATGCAACACTTTCCACAACAACACTCCACCATCCATCCACGAACCTCAAAACCCTACGAGGGACCATTTCCATGCCTACAACAATCCCATCTACGTGGAAACTGTGACCCACTCCATTCCGCCTATCTCACATACATCCGAGTCTGATGAGAAGGACCTACTTATCAAGAATCTGGTTGAGGAACATAGAAAGCTGACTAGACGAGTTTAGGGTGTTGAAGGAGTCAAGGGAATTGAAGGTTTTAACTATGAAGACCTCTGTATACAACCAGATGTCGAACTACCCGAGGGGTACAAACCTCCAAAGTTCGAAATGTTTGACGGCATTGGTGATCCGATGATCCATTTGAGGACCTACTGTGATAAATTGGTTGGCGTAGGAAAAGACGAAAGGATCCGCATGAAGTTGTTCATGAGGAGTTTGAAGGGAGACGCACTGTCTTGGTACAACAGCCAAGACCGTAAGAAATGGTTGAACTGGGTAGGCATGGCAACAGACTTCATGGACATGTTTAGATTCAATACAGAGAACGCACCAGATGTGTTCTACATCCAAAACTTGAAGAAGAAACCCACAGAAACCTTTGCGAGTATTCTACTCGTTGGAGGTCAGAAGCTGCTAAAGTCAGACCTGCTTTAGAGGAAGAACAGATGAACAAGTTCTTTGTCCAAGCTCAGGACCCACAATATTATGAACGACTGATGATGGTTGAAGGCCACAAGTTCTCTAACATTATCAAATTGGGAGAGCGGATTGAAGAATGTATCAAGAGCGGTATGGTTACAAATTTTGAAGCTTTGCAAGTCACTAACAAGGCTTTACAGTTTGGTGGTGTGTCTAAGAGAAAAGATGCGGGAGCTGTAATGGTTGCACAACAAGCCAAATCCCCACCCAAATACCAAGTCTATTCAGCACCTCCATTCACATATCAGCCGAACCCGAACTACCAAGCACCCTCACTTCCTTACCAAGCTCCACCGCCCATATACCAATCTCTGCCACCCACATATAAACCTACCCCACCTAGATATTCACAACCCGCTCCCGTCTACAACACCTATATTTCCCAGCCACCTCACTATCATTCACCCCCTACCCATCAAAACTTCACTAGGCCTCGTCCTAACTTTGATCGCCGCCCTCCAAAGCAATATACCGCCATAGCCGAGCCCATCCACCAGTTGTATGAAAAGCTCAAAGCTGCTGGTTACATCACACCTATCCCTGCTGCCACCCCTGAGAACCCTTCTCAGTGGGTTAACCCAAACAAATCCTGTGCATACCATTCTGGCATGAAAGGACACACCATCGAAGAATGCCGCTCTCTAAAGATAAGATACAAACCCTCATTGATAACAAGATTATTGTGGCAAAAGACCCCGCTCCGAATGTCCGCAATAACCCTTTACCAAAACATAAGGGTGGAGGTATCCATATGATTGAGATAGATGATGATTGGGATCCCGAGGGGTCAATCGGGTGGATCATAGAAGGCGATGACCCAAAGAAACCTGCAGTCACTCTCAACCCGATCATAGTCCAGATTCATCCATCTGAGAATGCCGAGGTGAATATGTCTATCCCACTTGATTTTGAAGCAGCGCCGCCTGCAAAGGCGAAGGCACCAGTGCTAATTGAAGTTGAGTTTGTATCTCCAGCAAACACACCAGCACCACTCGAGGTTGCAGTCCTGCCACCCTCAACATACACTCCAGTCGAAGTAAGGATGGCCACACCGATTTCGGTGGCAATGTCAACCACACCACTTTTCTATTCAAATGCTATCCCTTGGGATTATACAATCGAGGCGAGAAGGAAAGGTAAAAACAGGTCTGAGGAAGCCATCGCAGCATAGGGTATGACGAGAATTGGTAGAGTCTATACCCCTGAACATCTGGCCGAGTCGAGCAAGCAAGCTGTCAACCGCCCTCCCCTCATTGAAACAGGTTCAGATAATCTTTGGAGGAAAATACAGGCTAAGGAGTATTCGGTCATCGACCAACTGAACAAGACACCAGCGTAGATATCTATTCTCTCTTTGCGGCAGAATTCTGAGACACACAGAAGTGCTTTGTTAAAAGTGTTGAGTGAAGAATACGTGCCGAACAACATCACTAGTGGAGAAATGGCCAACATGGTGGGCCAGGTACTGGAAAGTTACAAAATAACTTTTCATGAAGACAAGTTACCACCTGAGGGATTGGGACACAACAAAGCATTGCACATCACCGTACAATGTGAAGCTCATTTCATCACAAGGATTTTGATCGATGGAGGTTCTAGTCTTAACATTTGTTCGTTGATAACACTCAAGAAATTGGGTAAAGGACTACATGGGATAAGAGAGGGAGAAATCAACGTGAAAGCCTTCGACGGGTCTCAAAGATCTACCATGGGGGAAATCAGTCTATGCCTACAGATGGGACAAACCTGGTTCGAGGTCAACTTCCAGGTAATAGACGTGCCGGCATCTTACAACTTGCTGTTACGACGACCCTGGATCCATGTTGCTGGGGCCGTCGCATCAACACTACATCAGGCGGTGAAATTCGAGTGGAACCACCAAAAAGTGATCATCCACGGCGACGGTAGCAACCCTATTTACAGTCGCCAGACTATCCCTGTGATTGATGGAAAGAGAAAACTGGGTGGAGGAACTTATCACCATATTGAACGAGTCAATGCCATCGACAAGGACAAGTGGTGGGATAGCAAGATCGAGAGCATCCTGAACTGGAGAGGGTACGGGCCAGGCAAAGGGCTCGGTAAGAACCTCCAAGGGATCACGAAGCCCATGAAACTTAAGAAACATGGTACTACTTTTGGTCTGGGGTATGAGTATACATGTGAAGAATTCATAAACTGGTCGCCACCATGGCGCGGTCATCACTACCTCCTGGAACAGCCGATACCTCATCTGGAGCATACCTTCAAGCAAACCGACATCATCTATGGATCAGATGAAGAGAAAGCACTTGCAGCGATGAGGAATTTGTTTTTGGAAGATAGTGATATGGATTATTGTGTTGTTCTTGAGAAGGAGGGGGAGCAAGGCCCTTCCGTACAGGCAGTAAGCAAGGGAACGTATCTCAAGAACTGGTCTATCAGGACCACCAAAGCCCGCCGAGCCTCGGGGTAGCAAGGCTAAAAACAAGCATTATTTACTGTTTTATTTACTAAACGATTTTCCTTTTTCTGCATTTTTCAATTCCCACAATAAGATCTTCAATCTTCAAAACAAGTTATTCAATTTATCAAAGCATCTTCAATTTATTTATGAATCCGATATTTATTGTTACCGTTTTCTCTCATTACTTTATCTATACAGCATCACTATTACTTTACTTGATGAACCGATGACTATGACGTGCAATGAGGCAACGCAACAAATGGACATTGATTCAGACGAAGACGATATATCCGACGAAATTGTTAAAGAGGTCGAAAACTTTGAAAATAGACCTAAGTCCAACTTGGATGAGTTTGAGGTTGTCAACCTGGGAGATTCAGAAAACGTCAAGGAAACACGCATCGGTATCCATTTGTCACCGTCAGAGAAGAAAGAGTACACAGAGTTTCTAAAGGAGTATGAGGACATATTCGCCTGGTCATATGACGACATAACTGGTTTAAGTACGTCTATTGTGGCCCACAAACTGCCGACCAATCTGGCATGTCCACCGGTAAAGCAAAAGATCAGAAAGTTCAAACCTGACATGAGTTTGAAAATCAAAGAAGAAGTTACCAAGAAGATCAATGCTGATGTTCTCCGGGTAGTTGAGTACGCGACATGGTTAGCCAACATCGTACCTGTGCCAAAGAAAGATGGGAAGGTCAGAGTCTGTGTCGACTACCGGGATCTCAACTAGGCCAGTCCGAAAGATGACTTCCCCTTGTCAAACATACACATTCTGATTGACAATTGCGCCAAACATGAGCTACAGTCCTTCGTAGATTACTTCGCTAGTTATCATCAAATTTGGATGGATGAGAAAGATGCTGAGAAAACGACGTTCATCACGCCTTGTGGAGTGTACTGTTACAAGATGATGCCGTTCGGTTTAAAGAATGCAGGGGCCACCTACATGAGGGTCATGACTACCATATTCCATGACATGATTCACAAAGAGATCGAGGTGTATGTGGACGACGTCATTATCAAATCAAAGAAAGTTGCTGATCACATGGAGGATTTGAGGAAGTTCTTCAACATGTTGAGAAGATATAATCTGAAGCTGAACCCCGTGAAGTGTGCATTCGAGGTTCCTGTTGGGAAGTTGCTGGGATTCATTGTAAGCCGCCGGGGAATAGAATTGGATCCATCTAAGATCAAAGCCATTCAAGAACTACCACCGCCAAAGAACAAGAAAGATATTATGAGCTTCTTGGGGAGGCTCAATTACATCAGCCGATTCATAACACAGTCTACAGTCATCTGTGAGCCGATCTTCAAGATGCTGAAGAAGGACGCTGCGATTAAGTGGACCGAGGAGTGTCAAAAAGCTATCGACAGAATCAAGGAGTATCTATCAACACCACCGGTCTTGGTACCACCTGAGCCAGGTAGACCCCTGCTACTCTACCTTTCCGTACTGGATGGAGCTTTCGGTTGCGTTCTTGGGAAACATGATGAAACAGGAAGGAAAGAGCAAGCCATTTACTATCTCAGCAAGAAGTTCACTCTGTATGAGGCCCAATATTCTTTGCTGGAACGCACTTGCTGCTCTTTGACTTGGGTCGCTCAGAAGCTGAGGCACTACTTCTGTTCCTACACAACATATCTCATATCAAGGATGGATCCATTGAAGTACATCTTTCAGAAGCCCATGCCCACTAGCAAGCTAGCCAAGTGGCAAATCCTGCTGAGTGAGTTCGACATTATCTATGTGACTCAAAAAGCGGTCAAGGGACAGGCAATCGCAGACCATCTTACTATGAATCCTGTGGATGGAGAATATTAACCCCTAAAAACGTATTTTCCTGATGAGGAGGTATCATTCGTAGGAGAAGACATTGCAGAATCCTACGACGGTTGGAGGATGTTCTTTGATGACGCATCAAACTTCAAAGGAGTCGGTATCGAAGCAGTCTTAATATCGAAAACCAGTCAGCATTATCCAGTATCCGCCAAGCTCAGGTTCCCATGCACTAACAACATGGCTGAATACGAGGCTTGTATCTTTGGGCTCAACATGGCCATTGACATGAACGTCCAGGAGCTGTTAGTGATTGGTGACTCAGACCTATTGGTACATCAAGTACAGGGATAATGGGCAACCAAGAATTCCAAGATATTACCCTATCTACATCATGTTCAGGAGTTGAGAAAGAGGTTCACAAAGATAGAGTTCCGGCATGTCCCCAGAATCCAGAATGAGTTCGCCGATACTTTTGCTACCCTGTCGTCTATGATTCAGCATCCAGACAAAAGTTTCATTGATCCTATTCCAATGGAAATCCACAATCTGCCGGCTTATTGTGCCCATGTCGAAGAAGAAGCAGATGGAAACCGTGGCTCCATGATATCAAGGAATATTTGGAAAAAGGAGAATACCCGAAGCTTGGAAATGCCACTCAGAAACGCACACTTCGGAGATTGTCTAACAATTTCTTTCATAGCGGAGGAATCCTATATAGGAGGACTCTCTATTTGGGGTTGTTAAGGTGCGTCGATGCAAAGGAAGCATCAAAGCTACTGGAGGAAATTCATGTTGGGACCTGCGGCCCACATATGAACGGTTTTGTTCTAGCAAAGAAGATACTCCGAGCTGGTTCCTTCTGGATGACCATGGAAACGGACTGCATCCAATACGTCCGAAAATGCCACCGCTGTCAGATACATGGGGATATGATAAAGGTACCTCCGAGTGAGCTTAATGCAACATTCACCATGGCCGTTCTCCTCCTGGGGCATGGACATCATTGGATCAATCGAGCCTGCCACCTCCAACGGACATAGGTTCATTCTGGTCGCCATTGATTACTTTACTAAATGGGTCAAAGTAGCTTCCTACAAAGCAGTTACCAAGAAAGTCGTGGCCGACTTTGTTCGCGACTGCATTGTTTGTCGGTTTGGAGTTCCAGAATCAGTCATCACCGACAATGGTTCTAATCTCAACAGTGACTTGATGAAAGCCATGTGTTAAACATTCAAGATCAAACACAAGAACTCCACAGCATACAGACCTCAGATGAATAGAGCTGTGGAAACCGCCAACAAAAACATCAAGAAGATACTAAGGAAGATGATAGAAAGGCACAAGCAATGGCATGAGAAGTTATCATTTTCCTTATTGGGATATCGCACCACAGTCCGCACATCAACCGGGGCAACCCCCTACATGCTGGTTTACGGTACAGAGGCTGTTATTCCTGCCAAAGTTGAGATTCCATCTCTGAGAATCATACAAGAAGCTGAGCTCAGCGATGCGGAATGGGTAAGGAACTGTTATGAGAAACTAGCCCTCATAGACGGAAAGAGAATGAACGTAGTTTGTCATGGTCAACTATATCAGAACAGAATGACCAGAGCCTTCAACAAGAAAGTCAAGCCAAGACGATTCACACCAGGGCAGTTGGTGCTAAAGAAAATCTTTCCACATCAAGATAAAGCCAAATGGAAGTTCTCTTCCAACTGGAAGGGTCCGTACATGGTTCACAGAGTGCTGACAGGTAAAACACTCATACTTGTAGAAATGGACGGAGAAGTCTAGCCAAAACCAATCAATTCAGATGTAGTCAAACGCTACTATGTGTAACTCTTTATGCTTTTTATCAACAATGTAGATTGAACTACGCCTGACCTGATTCCCGTTTAAGAGGGGATACGTAGGCAGCCCTATGGGTTCGGTCACAATTGAATAAAAATCTCATTTCCCCCATCATTGGAAACTGGGGCAGAATTTTTAGGACCCTCAAAATTCTGAAGCAAGTTCAGCCAATCGCTGCACGAGCAACAGTCAGAAGTATCCACCCATCAAACTGGGGCAGAATTTTTAAGAGGACCCTCAAAATTCTGTAGCAAGAGAGGTTGCAATATCTCGGACCGTGTCACGGTCGTCAGTTCATCTAAAACTATTTTATGCTTATATTACACTTTTACAAATCATGCATATTTATTGAAACAACTTGTTTAGCAAACGCTACCCCCGGTGATACAGACAATATCATCACAATCAAGCAAACACGACAAGCAAAGCCAGCAGGGATATGAACTAACCTTCCATTTACAGAACTCACGATCTTTCGTTGGATGCAGGCACAAAGATGGCAAGGGCCCCAAAAACATACTATCCACCCGAAGGACATATATTGCCCAAAGACACGCTTCTCAAACTCGTCGCACATGCCGACATTTATTATCATCACCAACGACACTTCATTATCGCCATGCTCACAATCATATCGCCGAAATTTATCATCACCTAAGAACTCCTATCTGCATTTATTTCTTGCATAAGGCTACCTTTCTGCCTTCCGAGACTAAACGTTACCTCCATCTGCTTCTACATTGCATACGGCTACCTTTCTGCCTTCCGAGACTTAACTATGTCTCCATATGCATCTGCATTGCATAAGGCTACCATTCTTCCTTCCGAGGTTAAACGCTACCTCCATTTGAATTTATTTCTTGCATAAGGCTACCTTCCTGCCTTCCGAGGTTAAACGCTACCTTCATCTGCATCTGCATTGCATAAGGCTACCTTTATGCCTTTCGAGACTAAACGTTGTCTCCATCTGCACCTGCATTACATAAGTACCTTTCTGCCTTCCGAGGTTAAAACCTCCATCTGCATTTATTTCTCGCATAAGGCTACTTTTCTGCCTTCCGAGGCTAAACGCTGCCTCTCATTTACTTTTCAAAGCAACCACTGTCTCTGTCATTATTTACTTCACTTTCTTTCGGGATAAGCTCTGCCCCTTTAATTTGCAAGACTAATCTTTGTCTTGTTAGTATCATACTATTGCATTTTCATGGACTGAAATATCGCCAACCTATCCAAAGGCGTCATCATTCAGAGGCACCATCTTCATGGCCCGAGAACACCATGTCATGGCCTGAGGATCTCTTTTATCAGTTTGCATATCATTATTCAAAGGCATCATGGTTTGGAGGCACCATCTTCATGGCCCGAGAACATCATTTCATAGCATGCGAACCTCGCATCAAGCGACTCATGGCCCAGGACATCATGGTCTAAGGACATCATCCTCAACCGTCCGAAGACAGCATTCATAGTCCAATGGGAATCTGCATCATATTTAAATTATGCACAAGATATGTTTGTTATTCATTCACAGGAAATCCGGCTGGGAACAGCCAGCTAGCCAGCCAGGAAGGAGCGGACCCGCTCCAGTGCTCCTGACTACCCCGTAAGCCATCTTGTTAACCCGGCCCTACACTTTGCGTATGTCCTTGTAAAACTTCACCGGTATACTTCACCGGTGACTCCTGAACTACATACGGCCAGATTTACTGTAAAACCAGGGATATGTAGGCAGCTCAGAAGCCAGGGTTCGGCCCAAATCTTTCAAACTATTTCCACTCGGTCAAAATTAGACATCATATCTTTACCCGACAACTCTTTCATCCCTTCTGGGTAAAGAGGGGCAGCTGTTGATACCCAATTTTTACTCAAACTATTTTTTTAAATTTGCATATATACCTCAAAATCATTTTTCATAATAATTGGCATTTTTCCATAATCTTACCAATTTATTTTCCTATTTATTTAGTGTTTTATATTCAATAATTATTCATAAATTGCATTACAAATAATTTCAAATTATTTCTTAGCTCAATATACCATTCTAGTCCTGTCAGGATTTAATTCTTTCATAAATTAGCCAATTTTGGCATTATTTAATTATAATTACAGCAACTTTACAATTATAGCCTAATCATATATTTTATACCATTTTAATCACTGATTAGCCGTTTTATATTTTTTATATTAGCTAATTACCTTAATTGTATTAGTTTAACCTCAATTTCATTTTTATATAATTATTAGCAATTTGTATTTAATTATTTATCTATTTTAATTGGTATTTAACTTATAGCATTTCTTAATTTCAATTTCGGTCTTATTTACCCAAACCCACAGCCCAATTAAACTGACCCAATAACCCAATGCCCAATTCCTAAATACCCGACCCAATCCCCCGTTTCAATCTGAGTCACTGATTAATTCAAATCAACGGCCCAAATCAAAACTTACCAAAATTAATTAAGACTTACCCCCCCCCCCTCCGACCTCTCATTTGCCCGGTCGCTCATTCTCTCTCTATCTCTCTCTGGTTCTCTCTAGAACCTTCCCTTGTCTCCCCTATTCGATAAAGTTCATTTGTTTTCTCCGGCTAGTCCCCTCGCCGGAGACTATGGCCTCCCATCATCTCATGGTTACTGCTTCATCCTACACCGGTCTAATGACACCCTAAGTCCCTCAGGCGAACCTGGAGTGGTTCACTGACCTCTCATGGTCCCTCATGCCATTTTCTGGCCACCTTCGGCCGTCTGAGTAAGAGCTACTACTTTCCCGGCTAATGTCGGCGCCATCTTTAAGGTTTTTCTTGTTTCTCTGGGTTCCATGAAACCCTAACTCTTGATATCTTTCCGATTTCTTCTAGATCTGCCTTAGATCTATGTGTATCATGAAGCTTTTTACATGTTTTTCTTTGAAGAACCTTCCTATTTTAAACGATCTTTCATCTTCAAACTAGTGTTTCATAACCCTTTCTTTTAAATGGTTTTCATACGATTTTCCAGTATTCTCTTAAGATTTCTATTGTGTTTCATGATTTTATTGAACTCTCTCTCTTTATCTGAGTTGTGAAAACCCTAATCTTTCACCTTGTGTTTCTGAATACATGTTTGCATATGTACTTACGAGCTTTATGATTCTCTGAAGTTTTACCCTATGGTGTTCGTATATGTTTCTGAATTTCTTACTCTCTCTACGTGCCTCCATGTTTACCCTGTAATACACATCTTGTATGATTTTACTCTACTGAGATTGCTAGGGTTTCAGAGTTCTTGAACATTGTCTATTTAACTCATGTTATTTTTCCTTTAGTTGATACTGGCCTTATTTGAATCCTTGATTCCCTCAGATTAGTATCCTTCACTGATCTCTTAAGGTAATACACTACTAATTTTTGACCCATGAGTTATTCACTTGCCTTATTTGATTAATTCTACTGTTTAATCGATTTTTAACTAGGATTTTTTTAACCTAGACCAATTGTTTGTTATGTATGCTGAGATTATTTTCCTGTGTGGTATTCCAATCATACGAGCTACTTTCCTTAAGTGATGCTAGTTTCCTGTAATTTGAACCTCATTCGAGGATTTCCTGCTGATTTCCGTCATTCCCTGCTTATTTTCATAGCCAATTATGTTGTCACACTGATTCTTAGGACATTCCTTAATTGATATGTTATGTATCTAGCATAATTACCTGCCCTATATTTGTATTAGTTTGAAATATTTCCTTATGTATTACATGCCAGCCATAGATTTCTTTCCTTATTTTGTCACTTGTCTTTACCGTTTGAAGTGGACTCCCTTGATTAGAGGTAGTACTTAGACTTATTGCTTGTTAATTGATTTTGATTCCTTTAATTGCTGCCTGACTTTGATCTGTACCTTATTTACTAATGATCTTTAAAAACGAAAGGAAAAAACTATATATACACTCTATTCATTCATTACACACACACACAGACATATATACAAAAACTGATTTGTGCACTCTCTTTTACAAAGAAAAGGGTTCTAGACTCTCTTCACCCTCTCTTCTCTGCTACTTGCTATTACTTTAAGTGAGTCGGATGTAAGCCAAAGATGACTACCGTGCATCTCCTATCTTTGCTTGCATTATTGCTTTCTTTATCATAATGGTATGTTCTGATTTAAGTTTCAGTCATCAAACCAACATGTTTCTATTGATAGTTCAGTTCCTTGTATTCCTGATATGTTTCTACTTGTGGTTCTGCTGTCCAACATGCAATTAGAATTCTGCATCCCCTTTTACATGTCTATTTTCACTTTACCTTGAATGATCAATGTGACTCTCTGCACTCAGCCTCTGTTCTTTATGTGCATCTCCACGCCTATGACTAATATGTTAAATTCAATCGTGATTTCAGTGGTTTGGTTGATATGTTGCTCTAACTTGACACTTAGTCATATCCTTGACCTCCCCTGAATCTTTAGGAACCCTTGGATTATGTGTCTATGTGTGAATCTTCTTGCTTCACAGGCTGTGTATTTGTCCCTCAAACCTCTCACCTTTGTTTTTGACTACTGGGCCACCCTAGGTTCTTTATGTGATTCTGGCTTTGTTTTGTTTTGAGTTGGAAAATTGTTTTCGTCAATTGAACCTTTGCTGATATTTACTAAAAGACCTTTCTCTCTTAAACTATTTTTCAACACTGTTTTACTTAAACTTCCTAAATTATGAGCACATCTCACTCTACTCCTAGTTTCTTAAGTTCAGCCTCTTCGTGTGAGCACTGCTTTGGGGACCCTTTGAGTACCCTCTGAACTCTGACAAATAAGGCTGGCATTCCCACACTACACTTACTCCCTCTTGGCTAGGAAACATGGGTGTCAGCACTTCTTGGGATCCTCCGAGGTCCTTAGGAACTCTGACACACCCGAATTGTGAAAGGTTATGGCATATGGCATTAAAGACCTGGAGACTTGGGCCTATTGGTAGGCTCGCTATAGTGTAACTTATTTATTTTCTTATTTACTTATGTAATTCGTGTAACATTGGTCTGTAATAACTGATTGTATAAACAATTATGGGGTTGGATAGTGAAATGGGTCGGGTATGCATATTTAGTATAGACGCGAGTAGAAATGTTGCTTATAGGTTTACTTTTCCTATATGTGCAATAGCTGCCATGCTTAGGAATAACATGCCAATCATGCATTAGATACCATGACAATTAGGTTTATTTCTTTCAGCATTTCACATAATGGTATTCACTTAGAAATCATGTTCATAGGATCTAATAACAACAAGAACTGCTAATATGTGATTCTGTTCACACCAATTGTGTTTTGTTAAAAAATTCTGCTTTAGGACAAATGTGTTAACAAGCTGCAATCTTGTTTCATAATACCGCACACTTAGAGATCTTGTTTTCTAGGATAACATTAATAATCTGTTATTCCAAATAGTCTCTTGAAACTGTGATTTAGTAACTGTGATTACTGCGCATTTAGAAATCATGTTCAAGAATCTTGCATACGCCTTATTCTGCCTCTTTATTGTGCATTTAGAAAATCATGTTCAGGAATTCTTCATATATACCTTTGCACATACATTAGATATCATGTTATAAGACCATATCCGCCCAGCCTAATTACTTACGTATAATAGGTATAAGAACTTCACTTAGTTCCTCTAAAAGAAAGCTGGTAATGCCTTTATGATTCTAGACACCTAAAACAGTTTGTTTACTAATGCTATTTGAACAGTTCTCGTAATAATTGGTACATCTAGGCAAGCCTTAGGTGCTGGATCAGCTAAAACTGGAAATATACTCTTCACACATATTGTTTGACTAACAACAGGTTAAAATTAGTATTCAGAAATTGGTACAATTCCTTCCCTAAAATCAGTAATAAAATTGCCCCGTTATTGCATCCTCGCCTAGACATCATGCCTTAGGTCCTGAAGTTAGAAAGGCCTTACTTGTGTTTGAGTCGTGCTAATTATGTGCATAACCTTTGGAGGAATACTTGGGCCTCATATCTGCTCCTATATGTTTTTCCCCTTATTTGCAGTCCTAATTGTCTTTGCTTGTCGCTTAGAATTTGTCCTTTAAACATGGGGGTCAGCCTAGAACCTCCTTTAGGATAGTAGTCCTAGCCTCCTCCGGGACTGATAGGATGGGCCGGGTAATAGCACGCAATAGAGTTCGTGACCAACACACGCTTTAATTACCTTCACGGAGTGGGAAATGGTAGAATATGGATATGATGACCAATGCGCTAATACCACGTGTAGCCCCTCTCTGAGGAGTGTCTATCGGGTATTGCATTGATGTGATCCATATTGTTTCTAACCTAGGATGTCTTTCTCTCAAATGTTTTATTAGTTTTTTCGAAAGTTAATAACTGCAATGCTTATTTGAAATCCCCCTCTTATTTGAGTCGTTACTTGCTTATTGTACAAATTCACGAAAATCATTTGGCCGGGAACCACAGTTGTGGATCCTGAGAGGTGCCTAATACTTTCCCCTTGGGATACTTTCAAGCCCTTACCCAATCTCTGGTAATGCAAACTAGTCTCGTGAGTTAATCACTATAGGTGCCCTAACGCACCTTAAAAATCGTTAGGTGGCGACTCTTCTTTTAACCCTCTTCCTTTAAAAGGAGTTGTCAGAATGTCATAAACCCGATCTCCGCTTAAGGGAAAGAGGGGGCGCGACAACTTCCACAAGCGATCTAAACTCAAATTACAGCATATATCATTTACTGATAAAAGAGGACTTGCTACAAAATCACCCGAGGGTCACACAACCTCAGGACACCCCGCGGGAAATCGCCCCGCCTGCTTAGCCTCAAACTGATATCTCTCTCTACCCTTCCAAAAATCATAGCTATTACGCAATCACTTTACCCTCCTGCATTAAAACACAACCAATTTCTACCCTCGAGGCATCACAATGCGCGGAAGCTGATGGCAAAACTAACACTGGAGTTGTGGTTAAAGCACTCTTGAGCTTCTGAAAGCTCTCTCCACACTCGTCTGACCTCCTGGGTACCCTCACTGGACACCACGTGTCCCAAGAATGTTACTGAACTCAGCCAAATTCACACTTGGAGAACTTCACATAAATCTAAGTATGCTCTTCCTGGCTACGTGAATACGCCAGGATGCCATCAATGAATACAATAACGAAGGAGTAAAAATACGGCTGGAATACACTATTAATCAAATACATGAACGTTGTTGGGGTATTCGTCAGTCCAAAAGACATAACCAGGAACTCATAACAAAACATGAAGATTCCACTTCCCTCCACAACTAAACTACATGAGAGGTCCTTCAATACAGTCACAACTCGTGGTTGTATGCCAACTCAAGACAGAAGTCAAACACTCAATGATTCTTGCTACATCTCCAGCCGATTCTTTCTGTCACCATCAAAAAACATTAACACATCTCACCATCGAATCACACTCACCAGATAGTCATCCAGTCACAAAAATCCCACCAATAAGGACACAAACGGACATATAAGTCCCAAATGTATACAATCGAAATATCAGCACTCAATGTGAATAACTAATTTTGACCACACCCAAATTCTATACTATTTTGGTGCAAATATTTCTTTTAGGTCTAATCTTAGTACATTAAATTTTTATCTTACTCTAATAGGTTTTATTTAAGAAAATTAAAAACTACAAAAAATATTCACAATCTTAGAATATAAGA
>ML250946.1:0-16364 GCA_005239495.1 Nicotiana undulata | reverse complement strand
CTCGAAAATTGGACACCACACAAATCCCCCCCCCCCCCCTTTCTTGTGTGATATTGACGTATAAAACATCAAAGTCAATTCATTTTCATTATAGCCAAAGACGAAGCTAGCTCCATGTATGCACCATGTGCTTCTTTGGCAAGTTAAAAGAAGAAGTTACTCCACATCCAATCTTTAAAATGATGCACCGTGTTTTCTTTCATCCAGCTGCATGACAAAAAAATGCTTCATGTGCTTCTTTCGACAAAGGTTGAAGGACGAGATGCTCTGCTCCATAGCTCGAAATATGGAGCACTACATGTATCTTTTCATCAAATCGTGAGAAGAACGTTTTAGACACTTTTTTACCGAATTTGAAGAAGAGGTTGTTCTACTCCAATACTTGAAGGATGAGACGTTTCATGAAATCCTTATCCAGATTGCAAGAAGACGTGGTGTTATGCTAAAGCTTGGAGGTTAGGACACTACATGAACTTCTTCACCAAGTTGCAATAAGGGGTCATTCCATGCCAAAGGTTGAAGGTTAGGATACTCCAAGAACTTCCTCACCAAATTGCAAAAAGTTGTGGTTCCACGCAAAAGCTTGAAGGTTAAGATACGCCATGCATTTCTTTTACAAATGGTAAGAAAAGGTAGTTCCACGCCAAAGATTGCAGGATGGTTGCTTCACATACTTGCTCGCAAAATATGCAAGAGTAGTACTCTAAGTGTCTCTCTAAGCTACAAAAAGGGGAGATACATCACGTACTTACTCGCCAAGGTTGGAAAAGGATAGTCCAGGTGTGAATCTTGCCAAGCCGCAATAAAGAGACAAATGGTTCATCCTTGATCATGTGGACCTCTAGTAAATCTTAGGGATATCAAGACTGCTCTTGAAAATCTACAAAAGAAAAAAAATTGAGCACCCCGGTGCCAATGGCACGAAGCTTTAGGTTCTATTTAAGTGATCGGTGCCAATGAGGCAAAACTTTAGCTAAGCAACAAGTTCTGATGTTAATGAAACGACACTTTAATGAGGATGGTGACCATTGTGACATGCACTTTTTCGTCAAATCTTGAAGGATGGAATGCTCCACAGATTATTCCGTCAAAGCCGTGAGAAGGATGATCCATGAACTTCTTCACAAAGTTTCACGAAAAGATCACACGCCAAGGCTTGATGATGAGAGGTTCCACACACATCCTCACTTGCAAAAGGGAGAGTGTTGATCATTTACTTCTTCGTCTGATCAGGGATGGAGAACTCGCCATGGACTTCTTCACCAAATTGCAAAAAGAGGACGCTATGAAACTCCTTCTAAGACAGGGATGGAATGCAAGCCGTAATCATAGAGGTGGAAGAAAAACACACTAGAGTGATTGTGTGTTTGCCAAAACTCAACTAAAAAGGTGGATGCACCAATTTGTGTCCACCAAAGCCTTGGCCAATAAGGTGGATGCACCAAATTTTTGTCCTTCAATGCCAAAAAGATGAGGATGTGCCAAGCTTTCATTCGCCAAACCTGCAAAAATGGATCGTGATTTGGACCCTCCTATCACGAGATTTGAATTTTTCGACGAGAGTGCGCAAAACTAAAATATCCACCACGTCAGAACTCTTTGTGTAACTTTTGAATTGTATTTGGGATGATCTAGGAGCAATCAGATTATGATCATAACAGAAGTCGTGGTACGGGGAGTCTAGTTTTTATAGCTACAAACCGCTTGTTATTCTGATGTTCGTGCACTAAGATATGAATCTTTAAGTGAAGGCGCTCCAAGTTTAAGAGTGGAGAACAGCGGAATCTGAAACAAAGTTTTATAAATACTCCCGCAACAGTACAGAGCAAATTTGGCTTCAAATTTTTATATGTCGCGACACTCTCTGTCTAGTGTCAAGTCAATCAAACGTACCGCAATTTGGACGCTCGTACACCAGGTTTTAAACTTTTTTGTGAAGGCGCGCCAATTTAAAAGGCCAAACGCAGCAACACCTGAATAGAAAACTCAAAGCATTACCTGAGATGGTACAAAGGGATTTTTGCTCCAATTCTTGGATATGTTTCATCCTTTGATGTCTTGGTTTCGAAGAATCAAGAGGCTCAAGTTTTTGATGCTCCTACAGTAAGATATTGATTTTTCTTCCTCGCAAATGCGTAACGCTGGTTGGCTGGTTCTACAACCCCCAAAAAACGAAACTGTAGAGAATGGAAAAAAAGGAAACATGCAAAATAAAATTTAGGAGGACACAATACTTCTTTCATCAAAAGTAGGATTGATGTTTTAGACTTCAATACTACACAATATTATACGTTAATTGTGCAGTACCCGATTTTTCGAGTGCTGTCTAATAAGAAGAACCTGGTTCTTCTTAGTCTACTACTTACTACAGTTTGCAGAATAATTAAGCAGTAATAGTAAAGACATAGGGATTTTTACGTGGAAAACACCTGGCTCAAAAGGTGAAAAACCACGACCTACTCCTCAGTAGGATTTGCTCAAAACTCTTCACTAAACTCTGAGCCAAAACGGACTTACAAAATAAACTCTTTTGTAATCCTAGGATTAACTCTAATACTCTTTGTATCAACTAGCCCCTAGCTAATTTCTACAGAATTCAAGCTAACTCTAACTTGATCAGTTTGTACCTATTACAATCGCTTCTATGAAAGCTGATAAGATACAGTATTTAAACTCCTACTACAATCAACTAGACTCAATATACAAAAAATGAAATTGTGCCTTCTAGTTGAACTATAGCCTTTGTATCGCACAACAATTCTGCTTGCAAAACCTCTGGAACTTTTGCTTCAGAACTTGATTCACTTTTGCACTTTTGCGTCACTTCTTTCAGCAGTAATACTTTGATTATTTATAGAGGCCGTTTGTTGAGTCTATAATACAATCTGATCCAACTCTTCCTTGGTAGACAAGTTTGATTGTAACTCAACTTCCTTCCTCTATTTCTGTCCTAGCTGAAATCAACTTCTGTCTTCTCTATCAATTTGCAATCTTTTTGTATTAGGAGACATTCTCTTAGTTCTTTGATACTTAGCAATCACTGATATCTCCTAGACTTGTACGATTTGTGATCCAACTGCTTCATTCAGAAGTGTATGCTATGATGGACCTGGTTCAACTGGACGCCTTTTGTCAATCTTCAAAACCCATTCAGTGACATGGGCCAACAAATTCCCCCTTTTTGATGATGACAAACTCTGTGCATTTATCCTGTATACACATCCAACACTTTGTATTTTTGTGAGCATTAATCATCAAGAACCAGGTTCATTAGGTTATAAATATCACTTTTTTAAATAAAAAAAATTTGAACAACACATCACACTTCCCCCTTTTGGCATCATCGAAAAGTTGCAAAATGATACTTACCAGTAATTAATTCTTACTCATGGCCAATTTAGGCAACTGCAGGTGCAAACATGATTAATCAACACAAGAAACCAATAATGTAAGCTAACTCATAAATAGAGACATTTTTCAAAACACCAAGATTTCATTTAATTAACATGGTTGATCAACACCAAAATAGATTAAATCAAAAACAACCAAAACATGAGTGCGACAGAATTAAAAACTGAAACAAACAACTAGACACAGTCCCGAACTGGGCACTTGATAGGATATGAGGGGGTAGTTCTGGAAATTCCTAAGTTTGGGGTGGTGCAGAAGAAGCAGGATTCTTGGTTTGGGGAAGAGACAACATTTGGTGTAAGACACCCTTATTTTTCTCCTTCTCCTTGGCTAATTCAGCTTCGAAGGCATTACGCTCACCTTCCACCTCAACCAAGCGAGTCTTCAAGCGAAGGATCTCCATATCCTTTTGCTCGCTTTCTTGCACCAGAGTACGGACCTTGATGTTGATTGGTTGCTTCCGAGATGAACCAGGTTCATCTGCCGGGGAACTGATAGTGTAATCACATGACAGCAAAGTGTCATTCCCAAGGAAATCCTTAGCAGTAGCCATTTCAGCCTTCTTTGTGGGAACTCCAAAATGACCCAGGACTGCAGTAAGTATAAATCCATAAGGAATCGCATGGGCCTTGGTGCCATTTACCACCCTATCGAAAAGATGGATGATCAAAGATGGCCAATTGATCTTCTTGCCTCTATATAGGCACTCCATGAGCGTTAGATCCATATAGTTGTCAATGTGCATGCGTTCTTGTCTTAGCAGCAGAAATTTTAATAACAAACTCAAAGAACAGCTTGTGTTCAGGCTTCATCTCGCTTTTGCACACTGCCCTGGGCTCAGGCTCTTCGTCATTGTCACAAAAGAATCTGGTGATGATAAGTGATGAGGCCATTCCATCCAAGCAAGGCCATCTCTGCCTTGTATAATCGTCATATCCCTCAGATGGAATGTCTAGAATGACTCCCAGTTCTTGAGCGTCAAAGGAGACTTCAACTCCCCTGACCAATGATGTAACCCTTCCTCCAATCACAGTTGCATTCCCCATGAATTCCACTACCTCATTTCTGACCAGCCTGCCCTCCAAGCGAAGGACCATGTCCTTCCAGCCTTGAGCTGCCAGAAAATCCACTAAGTACCTCATACCCGGCTCCTCCAAGACTTTCAGTAATTTTCCCTTCAAAATATGTCGCTTGCCAAACATGGAAACTCTGTCAATCGACACTTCTCCAACCTCCTTCTCATCATCTCCACTCCAACAGGATCATTATCTTTCTCAACAATCTGAACTTTCTTCTTCGACTTTACCTTAGATCGTGTCCTCGTAGATGTACCCACGGTGGTAGCAGACATAGGTGCTGACATTTTTTGAATAAGTCTTAGTCAATTTTGCCTTGGGTGTCTTGACCACAAATAGAGTAACCTCTTCATCCTGTTGGACCAGTTCCAACATCTCATCAACAGCAATAGCCTCAACAGGCTCCCCCACTTTTGCTTTCCCTTTCTCAGCTCTCTTTCTTTTGCTCTCTTGAAGAGCTTTTTCCAGCTTCTCCTCTTCTTCACGAACAGTATTTCTCGTAGCTCGTACCCTTGGAACAGGTACACCAACGGACTCATCAGTTTTCCTTTTCTTTGAGGTCTTAGACTTGATGGACTTAGGAGTCTTTCTCTTTTTGGGGTTGTATGAGTCCCCCGATTTCTTAAGTCTCTCAGCCAAGGTTTCTTCCCCAGAAGAAACACGATCATCTATCTCCTTCATAAGTTGTTCTAATCCAGCAGCAACTTCCTCCACTTCATTAGTTCCCCCTATCACTACGACATCATCTTCAAGATTCTCATGAATTGGGCCACAAATACTAAGTATGGAACCATCCTTCCCAGATCCCCTCACACCTGCATCTCCCTCATTCTCAATAATATTCCCAGTTTTTCTTGACCTTCTTGGCACTTCCACATCAACCACAGACCCAACCAGCACAAATCTATTTTCAGAATTTAACACAGAGGTAACTTCAGTATTACCTTTCTCAGCACTTGACGAACCAGGTGCATCATCCTCATGTGCTGATTTAAATGATTCACTGGATGAATAAGGTGTGGGTTCTTCTTTAGCCTATAATAGATCTTCCAAGAACTTTGCTCGTGACCCTGAAGCCATATATTTTCGTGCAAGAACCTTGACACGACGGGGTTTTGGGGCTGGGATAGGGTTTGGTGTAGGTTTAAGAGCATCATGGTATTCAGGGGTTTCAGGTATCTCAGAAGATTCAGAACTGTATACCGGTGAGGAATCAGACTCATATACTCCTTCATCGTAGTCATGATTTTGAGAATCAGATGAAGCAGACGACATTTTTAATTTTTGAGAGAAAAAGAAGAGAGGGTAAAAGACAGTGGAGATTTGAGTGTTGAATGACCTGAACAGGGTTCATCTATAGCTTTATTCACTATGGGTAATGATGGCCTATTTATAACTTGTGACTGGGGTGATTATAACAGACGAGTATTAACACAAGTAGGATACTAATCGATTAAGGACTGCCAGAGATTTGACATTGATTAGACCGTTGCTTCCCCCCTAAAACTAGGCTAATTTAATGTGACGGAACTTCTTGAAACTGGTTCATTATTTGGGTAAGTACGAGAATTTGAACTGAACCATAAAAGGATAGAGTCCTACTCATGTATGACTTTACTTGAATTAATACATGTATGGAGATGAAAACGTACCTTGTCAGTCATGTAAACCAGCATGGATGAACCAGGTTCATCCTGTTAAAAAACTTTATTTTGCCTCAATTCACAAATAGAGAAACATCTTTAGCAACTAGGGAATCATATCAATACATGGCAGAAGAGTATGACAACAAAGACATAGTGTTGAGCAATGATTAATCTAATTAAGTACCCAATTAAAATTTCTAGCCATAAAACTTCCTCCATTCCCCCTTTTTTCAATAGGTGATCTTAATCATCCCTAATTCAAGCATGTTTCTCTCATAATGCTCCCTACTCAATGCTTTGGTAAATATATCAGCAATTTGATGATCAGTGGCACAGAATTCAATTGAGATCATCCCCTTCTCATAATTATCCCTCAGGAAATGGTGCCTAACATCTATGTGCTTAGTTCTCTTGTGATGAACCGGGTTCTTAGTCATACTAATTGCACTAGTGTTATCACAGTAAATAGGAATTCATCCCACATATATACCAAAGTCCAGGAGTTGTTTCTTAATACACAGCAACTGAGCACAGCAAGAGGCTACAGCCACATATTCAGCCTCAGCAGTAGACAAGGCTACTGAATTTTGTTTCTTGGTGGCCCAAGATACAAGGCAGGAGCCCAAAAAGTGAGCCATGCCTGAAGTACTTTTCCTGTCAACCAGGAAACCTGCATAATCAGCATCAGCATATCCTACAAGGTCAAAATTACTACCTTTAGGATACCAAAGGCACAAATCAGTGGTGCCCTTCAGATATCTCAAAATTCTTTTCACTGCAGTGAGATGGGACTCCTTTGGATTGGCTTGAAACCTAGCACAAAGTCCCACACTGAACACAATATCAGGTCTACTTGCAGTAAGATATAGTAGAGATCCAATCATCCCTATGTACGTCATCTGATCAACGGATGAACCAGGTTCATCCACATCTAATTTTGTAGCTGTGGCTATTGGGGTATCTATCTCCTTTGAATCTTGCATTTTGAACTTCTTGAGGAGTTCCCTCACATACTTTTGCTGATGAATCATTGTTCCATGTGGAGTTTTTTTTATTTTCAGACCTAAGAAAAAGGTTGCTCACCCATCATACTCATTTCAAACTCACTCCCCATTAATGTAGCAAATTCCTTGCTCAGCTTCTCGGTTGTTGCCCCAAATATGATATCATCAACATAAATTTGTACAATCAGAAGTTCTTTTCCCTTTTCCTTTAAGAACAAAGTACTCTCTATTTTGCCTCGTTTGTACCCATGTTCCAGCAGGAATTTTGACAATCTCTCGTACCAAGCTCTAGGTGCGTCCTTGAGACCATAGAGAGCCTTGTCAAGTTTATATACATGATCAGGTGATTCTTTGCTTTTAAAACCAGGAGGTTATTTTACAAATACTTCTTCCTTCAAATAGACATTGAGAAAGGCAATCTTTACATCCATCTAATGCAAAGTGAATTCCATGTGTGCAGCAACTGCTATAAGAAGTCTGATTGCCTCCAATCTTTCCACATGAGCAAAGGTCTCATCATAATCAATTCCCTCTTCTTGGTTGTATCCTTGAACAACCAGTCTTGCCTTGTTTCTAGTAACGTTCCATCCTCATCGAGTTTATTCCTGAAGACCCACTTGGTGCCAATTATTGATCTGTCCAGTGGTCTGGATACCAAGTGCCATACTTGACTTCTTTCAAATTAATTCAGCTCATCTTGCATAGCAGTTACCCAGTCAGCATCTTTCAGGGCTTCAGTAAAGTTCTTTGGTTCAATCATGGATAGAAATGCATCAAACGCACACAGATTTTTCAAGAAGAATCTAGTTTTGATTCCAGATCTCAGGTCTGTTATGATTTTCTCAAGGAGGTGAGAACTCTGATATCTGTGTGGTTTGAGAGCCAGTTGTTCACTTCTAGATTGCTCCAAGTTTTCTTGTTGCAGTGAACAGGATCAGGGCCAGTATTTCCATGAGGAATCCCCCTGTTGAGTTGCGTGGAGTTGTTGGACCTAGTCCATCACCTTTTCCATATCCCATAGGTTCTTCAATGTAGTCATTGCTCCTCACCAGTCCAAGCTCCTCATCTTCTAGTTCCTGTCTCTCAGATAAAGTGTTAGTTTCATCAAAGACAACATGTACACTTTCTTCTACACACATAGTTCTTTTATTGTATATTTTATAAGCTTTGCTATGTGTAGAATATCCCAAGAACACTCCCTCATCACTTCTGGGATCAAATTTTCCTAAAGAATCTTTGCCATTATTATGCACATAACACTTGCATCCAAAAGCCCTAAGATGGGATATGTTGGGCTTTCTCCCTTTAAGTAATTCATAGGGAGTTTTCTCTACCAGAGGTCTGGTCATGCATCTATTGATAATATAACATGCAGTGTTAATTGCTTCTGCCCAGAAGCTGTGAGGTAGTTTGCTTGATAGAAGCATGGTTCTTGCCATGTCTTCAAGAGTTCTGTTTTTCCTTTCAACAACCCCATTTTGCTGTGGGGTTCTAGGAGCAGAAAAATTGTGATTCACACCATGTTCATCACAGAACTCAGTGAACTTTGCATCCTCAAACTCAGTACCATGGTCAGATCTAATCGATGCTAGTTGATGACTTAATTGATTCTGAATCTTCTTGAGAAATAAGGTGAACATTTCAAATGCTTCATCCTTAGATGCCAAGAACAAGGTCCAAGTGAACCTTGAGAAATCATCTACTAGTACCATAACATATCTCTTTCCACCTCTACTTAGAGTTCTCATGGGACCACAGAGATCCATATGAACCAGTTCCAACAGCCTGGTGGTACTGGCCATTTTCTTACTTTTGAAAGAAGACCTTACCTGCTTCCCCCTTGCACATGCCTCACAAACCTTGTCTTCTTTGAACTTAATGTTAGGAAGCCCTACCACTAAGTCCTTAGAGACCAGCTTGTTAAGTTGAGTTAGACTTGCATGACCAAGTCTTTTATGCCACAGGAGGGGATCACTGTCCAACACACTAAGGCAAATGAGTTCATTTTCAGACAGTGTGGACAAGTCAATGACATAGATATTGTTCATTCTTTTTTCCTGCAAAACAATCTTGTCAGTAAGCAGGTTGATCACAAAACATTTTGCTGAAGTAAAAGCGACAAGGTTACCTCTGTCACACAGTTGTGACACACTGATAAGGCTATATTTCAAGCCATCTATCAGATACACATGTTCAATTGAACGTGTGTCATCTTTACCTACCTTGCCGACCCCTATTATTTCACCTTTCTTTCCGTTTCCAAAGGAGACATTTCCTCCTTTGAGGTTTTCAAGTGAAAGGAACCGTTCCTTGTTCCCTGTCATATGCTTAGAACAACCACTATCCAAAAACCAAAACTGGCTGCCTCCCTTCACTTGTACCTTCAAAAGAAATCAGGGGTTAGTTTTAAGAACCCAAACTAGTTTGGGTCCCTTTCCATGAGAGAATGGATGAATCAGATTTTTTCTGGCCCAATTTGGTAGCCAATTTTTCTTTTTAATGAATCTCTCATTTTTTTGACTGGCCTTTTCTTTTGCAGAACACTCATATTTAGAGTGGCCAGTCATCCCACAATGGGTACAAATTTTATTCTCAGGGAGAGTGAGATACTTGCTTTTGGGATCCCATTTAGGCAATTGACTCCCAAAACCAAGCCCTCTCCGGTTGCTACTATGATTCTCTTGGAGCCATATTAAAGCATCAGAAGACTTATTCCACTTACGTGTTCTATCAAATTCATGTTTGACTTTGCCAAGTTCTTCTTTAAGAGACTTTATCTGCTCATCTTTGGCATACATTTTATCTTTCAATTTACCTAAGTCTTCTTCTAACTTCACATGAGAGTGATCAACTACCTTTTTACTGGATCCTAGTCTCAACTTTAAATTTTCAAATTTTAGTTCTAGAATCTCAGTTTCGAGTGGTTGAACCTGGTTCATTAAGACAGTGTTTTTCTTTTCAGATTCACTTACCCTTATTTCCAGGTCCATGCATTTTTCTCTCAGCATTGCACACTCTTTAGATAGTTGATCTTTCTCTTTAGAGTTCTCCTCAGAATCATCAATGAAGTCAAGTAGCAACTCAGAGAGTTTCTCCTTAGATAGAAACTTTATTTTTGTTTTAAGATGTGAGATACTTACCTGTGGTTCTTCATAAGTCTCCTCATCAGATTCTCCAATTGCCATGAGAGCTTGATCTTCTGTCTCACCATCTTCTGATTCTTCATCTGAACTTTCCCCCCAAGCAGCAACCATAGCCTTTGTAGTAGTTTTCTTGGGTTGGATCAGTTCCTTCTTCCAGTTCTTTCCTTCATATCTCTCCTTCCTCCATTCTACTTTTCACTGGGGGCAGTTCTTGATGAGATGATCAGTTTTTCCACACTTGTAGCATCCCTCATTAGCTGGCCTTTCAGGAGCCTTTGCCTTGTTGAAGTTTCCCCCTCTAGAGATGCCTTTCTTCCTCATGAGAAAGTTTCTGAATTCTTTGGTGATCATGGCCATCTCATCATCCTCCAGATCTGCTCCCTCTGTGATCCTTAGTGCTAGACTTCTTTCTTTCTTTGGGGCATCCATTTTCATGGTCTGCCTTCTGAGTTCATAAGCAGTAAGGTTGCCAATCAACTCATCTAGTCTAAGGGTTGCCATATTTTTGGATTCCTGAATGGAAGTTATCTTGCTTTCCCAGGAGATAGGTCGAACCCTAGTCAAGATCTTCTCAACCGTGTCTTCTTCAAGGATGACTCTTCCAAGAGACTTGAGTTCATTAGTCAAGGTTGTGAACCTTGTGTACATCTCCTGAATTGTTTCACCTTCCTTCATAGTGAAGTTTTCATACTGAGAGTATAGCAATGTACCTCTAGACCTCTTCACTTGAGTTGTTCCTTCATATGCCACTTGTAGAGTATCCCAGATTTCCTTGGCAGTGGTGCAGCTTTGGATTCTACTATATTCATCTGGGCCTAGTACACACACTAGCCACTTCTTAGCCTTGGCATTCTTCTCCCATTTCTTCAGATCCTCAGCCGTGCAGTCAGCCCTAGTTTTAGGCACATCTACTCCTTCAGCAGTTTTCTTCATTGTTGCAAGTGGTCCATCAGTGACTATGTCCCAGAGTTCATAGTCCTCTCCAATAAGGTGATCCTTCATTCTATTCTTCCACCAAGAATAGTACTGGCCGTTGAAGAGTGGTGGCCTTGCAGTTGATTGACCTTCCCAGTTCCCAGGTGGTGCACTCATCTTGATCTTTTCCTAGGTGTTAGCCTCTTCAAGGATAACCTGCTCTGATACCAATTGATGTTTTAGACTTCAATACTACACAATATTATACGTTAATTGTGCAGTACCCAATTTTTCGAGTGTTGTCTAATAAGATAAACCTGGTTCTTCTTAGTCTACTACTTACTACAGTTTGCGGAATAATTAAGCAGTAATAGTAAAGACACAGGGATTTTTACGTGGAAAACACCTGGCTCAAAAGGTGAAAAAACCACGACCTACTCCTCAGTAGGATTTGCTCAAAACTCTTCACTAAACTCTGAGCCAAAACGGACTTACAAAATAAACTCTTTTGTAATCCTAGGATTAACTCTAATCCTCTTTGTATCAACTAGCCCCTAGCTAATTTCTATAGAATTCAAGCGAACTCTAACTTGATCAGTTTGTACCTATTACAATCGCTTCTATGAAAGCTGATAAGATACAGTATTTAAACTCCTACTACAATCAACTAGACTCAATATACAAATAATGAAACTGTTCCTTCTAGTTGAACTGTAGCCTTTGTATCGCACAACAATTCTGCTTGCAAAACCTCTGGAACTTTTGCTTCAGAACTTGATTCACTTTTGCACTTGTGCGTCACTTCTTTCAGCAATCATACTTTGATTATTTATAGAGGTCGTTTGTTGAGTCTATGATACAATTCTGATACAACGCTTCCTTGGTAGACGAGTTTGATTGTAACTCAACTTCCTTCCTCTATTTTTATCCTAGCTGAAATCAACTTCTGTCTTCTCTATCAATTTGCAACATTTTCGTATTAGGAGACATTCTCTTAGTTCTTTGATACTTAGCAATCACTGATATCTCCTAGACTTGTACGATTTGTGATCCAACTGCTTCATTCAGAAGTGTATGATATGATGGACCTGGTTCAACTGGACGCCTTTTGTCAATCTTCAAAACCCATTCAGTGATATGGGCCAACAAGGATATTGCTATAGTGGCAATAATCATAGAAGAAGCACTGAATTAAAGGAAAAGGGAATTGAAAAAATTTAGGAAAACTCTTGGCTCTCAAGTCATAGTATGTAAACAAGGAAAATATCACGTCCAAATTGAAGTTGATCAAGTTTGAAACATGAAAACAAAAATAAAAGGAAAGAATTTTGGTCCATATATGTTCGTACAAGAAAGAGAAAACAAATTCTTACAATTAACGGGGAAAGTTCCATGTTTGAGAATCGTGGACTCTCATGTAGGTATATATACTATATCCCATGTGTGATTGTTAGTGAGTACCACAGTTTCTATTTTCATAGCCTGAACCCAACTGTGGTCCTTAACATCTTGATCAAATGAAGTAGATTCAGTGATAACAGAGAAAGCTGACAAGTAAGCTTGATAGGAAGGTGAAATGGAGTAATAAGATAAAGAAGCAGATATAGGATATAGAGTAGTAGAGGAATGGACATAGTCCTGGAGCCATATATGGGGCTTAGAGGTTTTGAAAGACTATCTCAAAGGAGCAAGAGAAACAAGGGAACAAGGAGAAGAAGAAAAAAGGTCAAACACATAAGAAGGAAAGATAGGAGGACTGGTCATAGATGACTCGGGAGAGAAAGAGAAGGAAGGGGTGCGGAAGGAGGTATAAGAGATGCTGGAGAGATAGGATGAATAGGACATACTGGAGAGATAGAAGGAAATGAGTCATCTGAAGAAGGATGACATATGGAAGAGGAAGAATGAGGCTGAAAAAATGAGTAGAGTAGTTCAAGAAAAGTAGATTTAGGATATTTTGAAGGGGAAAATTGACTCTCTAAATGTTACATCTCTATTGAAAAATAAGGTCCATCTAGCAATATTGTACAACTTGTAACCCTTTTGAGTTTCTGAGTAACCCATAAAGATAGCAGGGATGGTTTTAGAAGCAAATTTACCAGAAAAATCAGGTTTTGTTGCATAACATAAACAACAAAAAACTTTTAAACAATCAATAGATGACTGAGTACCATGAAATACTTCATAAGGAGACTTTCGAAAAGGAAATGAAGAAGTATGTTGTTAGAAAAGAAGCAATAAGAACACATTCTCCCCAAAATTTCAAGGGAGTATAAGCTTGAAATCTGAGGGCCCTTGCCATTTCAAGAAAATGCCCATGTTTCCTTTCCGCCACTCTATTATGTTGTGGAGTGTGCACACATGAACTTTGATGAACTACAACAAGAGAATTGAATAAATAGGTGCAATGAGAGCTAAAAGAAATCAAACCATTATCCGACCTAATCACTTTAATAGAAGTACAAAAATTATAAAACCAATTTTTAACCAAAGCAAAAAGTGCCTGATCAAGACAATAATATCACTTTTCAATCTCATCAGATAAACCCAAGTCAATCTAGAATAGTCATCAATAACTGTGAGAAATATCTAAAACCATTATGAGTACATTATCTATATGGACTCTAGATGCCCGTATGTATAAGTTCAAAAGAGATACAGACTTTGACGTACTCTGGGGAAAAGGGAATGCTAGTTTGTCTTGTCAAGGGACAAATTATGCAAGACAAAGACTCTTTATTAGACAAATGACTTTTCAACATAGGAATTTTCTGAAGAACAATAGTTTATGCAGGACCAAATCTCTGGTGCCAGATTGAGAGTTGAGCATGCTGAGTAGAGGACAAGCAATGTTGAGAGAGAACCAGAGAAGCTGATGATGTGGACAATGCAGATGTTGGGCAGGTGACGGCTTCTTGGCAGGTTGAAGTAAGTATAAATCATCCTTCTCCTTACCAATCCCCCTCACCTTTTTAGTGCAGAGGTCCTGAAAGATACAAAAATTAGAGTAGAAACCAACAGAGCATTTCAGTTGCTTAGTTAGTTTCAAGATGGATAAAAGATTATATTGGAAAAGTGGGACATAGAGGGCACTTGTTAATTCATCATCAAATAAAGAAACTGAGCCTATGTGTGTCACAGAGGTGGTTTGACCATTAGGAAAGTGAACTTTGATACAATTGGAAGGAATTAGCTGAGGACTAAGCAGAAAATAAAAACTACATGATTAGTTGTCCCAGTGTCAATCACCCAAGGAGTAGTTTCAGTCTCTTTTGCTAAACAAATGCTAGAACAAGATGATATACCTGCCATGTTGACATTTGTTTCACGTGGAGGTGTAGAAGAGGATGATGAGTTATTAATCAGTTGCAAGATTTGTTGATATTGTTCAAGAAGACTGCATTGGCATTTGGTGAGCAATGTCATTTGATCCCATTGTCTCTAAAGACTCCACATAATTGGCATTGTTTACCAGAGGCCCTCTATGATTGTTTCCAAATTGTTGTGGTCGATCAAAATTTCGTTTTTTGTTGTTATTATGATTGGGAGGATAACCAACCAATTTATAGAAGGTCTCTCTCTTATGCCCCTTCATATTGCAGTAATCACAGTATGAGCCATTATTATTTAAAATTTTATTGTGTTGAGTAAAGGCCAGAACTGTAGGATCATTCATGTCCAACTATTTCATGGGCTTTACACATTGTGTGATCATATTAGATTTCACACGCTGACTCTCATCATGCATAATAATATTAAAATCCTGATTTGGAGATGGGCTTGTGACTACCATCAAAACCTTACTACGAAATTGAGCATAAGTCTCGTTCAGCCCATCAAAAATTGCATAAGCTTTTGTTGTTCCATGTGATCAGCATATGTCTTATTGCTTCCAGGAAGTGGAACTAAGGAGAGGTATTCATCCCAAACATTACCTAGTCTAGAAAAATATCATATACTGAAGAAGTTCTTTGAACCATTGTGTAAATCTCACGATGCAGCTGGTATACTCGAGTCAAGTTCCTTTTGTCAAAACGTTGCTTTAAATCCATCCGAACTTTATGAGCATTATATGAATACATCAAACCGTTCGCCAATTCTCTCAAAATAGAGTTCGCGATCCATTACAAAAAAATACATTACACCTATCCCACTAATGGGTGAAGTACCCTTACAGTGTTCCCTCTGACAACTTCCATCAATAAACTCTAATTTGTTCTTAGCTAACAGTGCAACCTTCATAAAAATAAACCAAGCAGTATAAGTTTCTATTCCAGTCAATTGTTGAGGGATGAGTATAGAACCTGGATTATCTAATGGATGCAAAAATAACGGATTTCTCGAATGAATATCAGTGAATTGCTCAGCTGATTTTTGAATCGCAGACTTTCCTTCGTTATTGGTAATCGTCATCTACGCTCAATTTATCAGCAAATTAGAAATCCTCAACAAAACAGTTGCAATTAACTTGGGGTTTGTGCAATTTTGAAGAACTCAAAAATCGAAAGAAAAGAAAAAACTCGAGAACTCAACAATGGCGAAATTAGGGTTTCCACTTGTCACGACCCGAAATCCCACCTTAGGGCCATGACTGCGTCTAACGTTGAACCCGCTAGACAAGACAACGTTTGAAGTAAATAAAACTCATTAACACAAAATACGAACAAGATAACTAAGGCTTCGATGGCCCCCATATGAAACTTAGCAAATAACCAAAATATAACATAGCACTTTTCGAAATAAAACCCATAAACAAATCCCAGAACTGGTGTCACATACTCACGGACTATCTAAGTGATTACTACAACAAAAGGTCTGAAATAAGTACATAAGGCTGTCTTTGAAATACAAAGTAAGACAAAGCTGAAAATGGAAAGTAGGAGGTGACGTCAAGGCCCACGAACGTCGCGGGTCTACCTCGATANATATGTACTTGTACAGTTTCATATAATAACAGGAAAAATGGCAACAGAAATAAGCAAGTAAGACAGATACGGGGAGCACATGCTGGGGAGATAGGGGTAACAATATGCTAGCACAGCAGGACAGAGTAATAAATGAAATGTAAAGACAAGGAAGAAATTTAACTTCTCAAACAGAAAAGGTACGGCATGTCCCCTCGTGCATAGCCTCACAATCACTCGGCACGGAATGTCCCCTCATGCATAA